>JAHLJS010000008.1:69168571-69384306 GCA_038502445.1 Eremochloa ophiuroides | reverse complement strand
GTGTTATCAGGTGGAACATTGTTTGTTAAGCTGATTCATCATTGTCTGATTCATATTGGAATGCACTGAGACTCTGTTTTTTTGTTTCTTCTGATGCCACTAGTGGATTGCGTCGAGAAATCAGTTCAGCTGCCACTGGACGTCCTATACAAGATGTCATACAGACTGATGCTGCTATCAACCCTGGTAACAGTGGTGGTCCACTCCTTGATAGTTCTGGAAACTTGATTGGTGTAAACACTGCTATATACTCGCCGTCAGGAGCATCATCTGGTGTTGGGTTTTCCATTCCAGTTGATACAGTATGTACATTTTGAACCCTGTTTTCTAAAAATCTGTTGACAGTAGTAGTTCACTCAAGTCAATTCCCAAGTTCAGTTTAGTTTTGTTTCATTTTTCTTTCTTTCTTTTTTGCAGTCATCTCACATGTTTTGACAACAACACAAATAATACCTATTTTCAGGTTGGGGGCATTGTGGACCAACTTATAAAATTTGGCAAGGTGACAAGACCTATTTTAGGAATAAAATTTGCCCCTGATCAATCTGTAGAGCAGCTTGGGCTAAGTGGAGTGCTTGTCTTGGATGCTCCTCCAAACGGACCAGCTGGCAAAGCGGTGAGATTCCTTTTGTATTTCCTGATTTGGTAATGACTTAACTTGAAAGCAGGGATTTCTCAGACTGGGCATGCTGTAATTATGCTTCAGTTTCACTGAGTTCTGGACATTATTATTTTGGATTTTTTATTCCTGACTTCCAGTTACAACACATGCAACCATGGGAAAAGGAAAACTTTGAGCTATTTTTATTATTTATTAGTACACTAGCTTGTAGCTTCTGTTGATTTTTCTCATGTGTTTGAAACTAAGGACAACTCAGAAAACAAACTGGACATGAACTATTTTTTCAAAGAAATTTTCCTTCTTCTGTACCTTTCGTCTAATATGATGATAAATTTCTGAATTGTCTTTGCATCATACTGCTACTGTGGCTAAAAGTTCTACTTCTCATGTTGTTTTATCAGGGTCTGCAATCAACCAAACGAGATCCCTATGGCCGGCTTATCCTGGGTGATATAATTACCTCTGTGAATGGTACAAAGGTAACAAACGGAAGCGACTTGTATCGGATACTGGATCAGTGTAAAGTTGGGGAAACAGTAAGCTTTTAGGGTTTTTTACCTATTGATAATTATATACAAAAGAATAAATTTTACGTTCTTGATAAGTTGCTAAGACTCTGAATTGCATGGTGTTTAAGGTGACCGTGGAAGTCTTGCGTGGTGATCATAAAGAGAAGATCCCTGTGGTCCTGGAACCGAAGGCTGACGAATCCTAGCAAACCCAGGTTCTTCTGTACCGTAGCCTCTCAGTTTCTCACTTAGAGGCGCAAATACACAAAGGCGTCTTAACATTTTCGCCTACCACGGGATTCATTTCATTGTACATAATTCATGCCTGTAGATCTTAACTCTCTCTGGTCTGGTGGAAAAGGGGTATCCAGGTTGCCGTAATGCGTAATGCCGTCTTGTGTCATGCCCGCATTTTCTGTGTGTGCCTGTAGCATACTAGCATTTACGCATCCTACAGTGCTTTAGAGTTTATAGATGGCCTACCTTATTAATACGAGATGTTCATCAGATGACCATCCAGGGAAGGAACTGCAGGTCGATGAATGAATGAACTCACTGATTACAGATCACCTAACCTTTTTGAACCCAAAAATACGTGCTGACCTTTTTTTTTTCCTTTTTTTTTGCTGGAGCAGTTGGCATCGTTGCAGTCCTATGTGCGATCCCAGAACACAACAGGATCAATGTGATAGCTATGCCCGACGGCTGACGCGCCATTGATCGCTGGGGTTACTATCCTGCATACACTATCTACAGCTTGTCGTGGAATTCGAAAAATCCAAACAGTTGCGGATAATGAGAGGGCTGAAGGAGATGTCTCGTTACGCGGGGACAATATATCTATCATGAAAAAAAAAGGTGGCTGGGAAACTAGTTTGGGTTATAGTCACATTTTTGCTAAAATTTTGCGTCACAAATCTCGGAAAGGAGAGATCGAAAATGATGTCCGCGGAGAGAAAAAGACTAAGCAGCAAGTAGAGAGAGTATGTCACGCGGTGTTTTTATGATTTCCTATGCCACGTTGTACTCCCTAAGTCCAAAAAAAAAAATCTATAAGAAAGAATATTATCTCTGTCATTAAATAAATACTATTTGGTTTAAATGGAAATATATTTTATAGTAAATCTATATGGAGATATGAATCTTGCTTTTTTAAAAACATGGTGAAGAGAGTATGCCCCTTATTTATAAACTCCACAGGTACGGCACATGTAACGTTGGCAAACGGCGATGATTCGCATTGGTCACTGCGTCGCGTCTGCTAGAGTCCCGCGCAGCTCTTTTTCTTCTTCTTGGCTACAAATGGACCCGTCTCTCTCGCTCGCTCGGCACTGTGACGGATGATCTGAACTGGGAGGCCGCGACGAACAAAGAAACCGGCGGGAGACGCAACTGATCAAGAACACTGCACACCATCGATCGTTTCGCGTGACGGGTCCGCGTCTGGCATTAACGCCAGCGTGGGGCTTACCCTTCGCCTTCGCCACCACCACCATGGCACCACACTAATAACCTGGAGTCTTCCTAATCACACCGCCGCCGTGTCCATCCCCGGGCGGCCCACCGCTAGCTAAGATTATTGAAGAGGGGAATGCATGTATTTAGGCAGGGCACAGGTCGTTGGCTCTGTTGCTAAGCGACGATGTGATTCTCGCCGAGGTTGTTGCGATATTTGTATATAAGATCATCTTGAAGAGTCTCTATAAAAATCAGTCTTTAAATCATCATTTAGAGAGCTATTTACATCAAAATCGTTTTTAAATCTTATCGCTCTCTAACAGCTCTTTTTATATATTCTACGTAGTTATTTTCACTATTTATCTTTGGCTAGAAAAATCCAGTTAAAGATTTGTTGTAGAGTGTTTTTCTACAATTACTTTTATTCCTAATAATTAGAAAGAATTTTGAGAGTCTCTCAAAGCTGCTCTAATCGCTTAGAGATGTTTTGGCCCTACTGATTTAGAGGTTCTTGGTTTGTAACTTACTAAATCATGAGAGCTGAGCTAGATGTAACAAAATAGACTCCTTTTCTCTTGGGCCCTCATTTGGATCTATAGAATCCCCCGTTCCCGCAACGGCACGGCAGCGCATCTCTCCTCCGCTGCTGCCAAGACCTCTCGACTTCTTGACGGCGGCGCTCAAATGCACGCCTAATCGAGATAACAAGAGGCAGAATCATTTTTCTCTCTTTTTTTAGCTAGCCCACAAATTTGATGTAGGTCATAAATCCAAACTCTGGAAACGCTAGGGATGTCACTTTTTAATTCTACTCTCGCAGCCAAACAGCCCTACCCATAAAACTGATTTCAATTCAGCTCAATTCTATACATCCAAACAGGGTGGGCAGGAGCACAGTCACCGGGATCGTGCGTTCCCGTTCTGGAAACGTGGATCAGTTTCATCCCAACAGAGAAAAATTGTTTCAAAAGAATGGTTCCTCATTCCATGACCCAATCGTTTCGATGACTTTGTGACTATGGGCAGTAGATGACAATGAGATAGCATGGGTAAGAGCTATGCAGTCCAATCGCTCGCTCCCGTCAGCGGCTACTGCTAGCTAGGTCCTAATCGTCCTAGCTAGCGCTAATGGCCGTGTGGGTGTGGCCTGTGAAAGGTGAGTGCAAGCTGAAGTGGTACAGTGCTACCGCCGCTTCACCGCTCGACCTCGACGACGACACCTTTCGATCGATAAAAGAAAAATAAGACTTCGACGACGACGACGACGACGACGAAACAACACGCTGCCGGCAGCCTGCGTAGTTGTTGGAAGCACCGTACCAGCTTGCCACATGACACAGCGACGTAACGAGGGTTAGTTGTTGGTGCAGCGCACTGCACGTACGCAGGGCCATGGAAAACGACTCCAGCTTTTTTTTTTTATTTCATTAGTAATTCCTTTGCGTATAGTGTATATTGAGCAGCATATGCCTAGATCCACTATCGATTGAGTTAAGCGTCTGAGGATTGACCCCCCTCCAAGGAAGGAAGGAAGGAAGCAAAGGTGTGTGGGCTTCCATTCGAAGGAACAATCGATCTACTCTGCCTCTTTTCTATTTCTTCCGTCCAAAGAAAAAGGACAATTCCTCTGAGTAGGATAATCTATTTAAACATATAAGTGTAGTCGAAGTTATTAAAGTTTGATTTAGTTTGATACTTAAATTGCTTCTTCTTGTTGTTGTTTTAAACAAACTAACAAAAGGTAGTATGTGTGTGTGGTTGTGCCGAGGAAACTGGAATTGGATGGTGTGATTTATACGTTGGGTATGCACCATTTCTTAGTAGTTCAGCAGTCTAATCACCCCCCGAGCTTCGTATTGCAATACGTCGTCAGGCAACTAACAGTTGGTCAAGGATCAGTGCAGTGTAGCCAGTAGGCGCCTGCTTACGTATACACAAAGCAGATCACGCACGAGTGCACGACGAGACTAGTCATGGATCAGATAGGTAGAGCATCGCAGGGCTTCCCCAACGCTCCAGCTTGGACATTAGCCCCAGCGTCCACGTTTGCAACTGACTGTCATGTCATACGATTTAGTAGCTCCGCAGACCATCATAGTGTCTTGCAGAGACGACGGCTGCTTCCTCTGACAAAAGAGCGAAGCCTCCACCGTAGCACGCGTTGTAGGAAGGAAGCTCATGTTTTTACTGACAAAAGGTAGAAATTTTTAGACAGTAGCTTTTTCTCAGGCTGCTTGCGGTGGGAGAACGGTAGTCTGATAGCTTCTTGATCTACGTGGAAGTAGTTTTTAGGTGAGGTATATGCTTTTGTGTTACGCGTTGGGGAAGCCTCACAGCTCAGATTAAACAAACAAAAAGACAAGACAGAGTAAAGAGGATTGTCTGACCCCACTTTTTCCTTACCTTTTTGTCACAAAAACAAGAACAGTCTCGTAATCACATACTGACACACATGATCCAAAATATATATACACACCACAGAGCACCTGCTCTCTATAAGCAAAACATCATAAAAAAGCTAAGAATTTGCTGAGTAATTAAAATGGACTGATGGAGTGTGCACAGTACACACACTGCACCGCTGATCGGCTACGACTACTACAGGTAGAAGCTGTCATCGAGCCCTGTGTTACACTGCATTAATTAAACAGACGATTACCAGCAAATAAACAAGCTAGTATAGCAGTATATACTATATAGTATTATTGTATAAACTGAATCACTGTGCGTGCGTGTGAGTGTGTACACATCAGAACGGGAGGTAGCTCCGGCGGAACACGGCGGCGTTGGCGAACAGCCCGACGAGGTCCTGCTTGTACGGCAGGAACGATCTCCGGCGCCGCGCGCCACCGCCCTTATCACTGTTGACGTAATAGCTCCAGGCGTGGGCACCACCTCCTCCTCCTCCGGCGGCGGCGGCGGCGGCACCCTCCACGGCGCCTCGCTCCTTCTGGTTCCGGCGCCCGGACGAGCCGCCGGAGGAGGTTGCGGCGGCGGCTCTCAAGAAGACGAACTTCTCCTTGCCGTCGCTCTGGCTGCGCCCGACGGCGAGGCGGGGCCGCCACCGGAGCACGGACCCCGTGGAGCCGCTCTTCTTGCACCGCGCCGGGGACGACGACGCCGCCGCCGCCGACCAACCGGGGGACCAGGGGCAGAACATCTCCGCCGGCACGGAGTCGAGGCCTTCGTCGTCGTCGTCGTCGTCGTCGACGGCGTCGTCCGCGAAAGCTGGAGGCGGCGGCGACGGGTCCTTGTCCACCAGCAGAAGCCGTCCTAGCGGCACCCGCGCGGTCGCCGTCTCCGGCTCCAGAGCAGGAGCAGCAGCCCGCGGTGGGGACCTCGGCCGGCCGAAGACTGGGTACATCAGCTGTGGGCCCATCAAACCGCCGCCGCCGCCTGCAGATAGTAGACGAGGAGGCGGCTGGGCGGCGGCGAAGGTGAAGTCGTCGCCGCCGCCGTCGTCCATGACGATCCTGCTGCGCTCCCAAAGCATGTTGCTAGCTAGTGCTGCTCGCGTTCGGTCTCGGCGCTCGGACGACGACGACGACGACGACTGAGAATCAGGCCACTGCCGCCGCGTCCCATGGTCGGGAGGGAGGGTGCGGTGGCTGGAGGTGGCTCCTCGCCGCGCCGGGCTCGCTTTTTATACGCGGCGATTATTGGCGCGCGATCGCATCGAGAGGCTACGGATGATTAGCCCGTGCTGATCAGCTGATGGGATAATCTTGACCGCTGGATCGCTAGCAGCTAGGTGATCGCAGCATCGGGGTAACCCTTTCTTTATTTACTTTAGGTGTTTGACGTTAACTTTCTGTGTGTTGGATTTGGTTACGCGCTTTGGCTAGTGCGATCGAGACTCGATCGAGCGTGTGCCCACAATGGAACGGATCTTTTGCTCAAAGCGAAAAAATGTCAATTGGGACGGAATCAGCTCAGCGTCCGTTTGGATCAGGTTTTGAAGTGAGATGCCGACGTGGCCCGGGTTAGTGCAGTGGCCAGTGGGAGGGTGAACGGGCGGCGCACAATGGGACTATGGGAGCCAGGCCAGTAGGCAGCAGCCCACATGCAGAACGCGCGGTATCCTCGCATCAGATCATCGAAAACGTGCTAAATACGGCGAGCAGTATACTGCTCCCACCATTTTCAAAATGGTAAAACGTTTTTGATTTTCTAGATTCATAATTTTGCTATACATTAAATGTAAGTATATATTTAGATACAAAGAAAAACGATTTATAAATGGGATACACCGAAGAAAAGTATGCAGATGCACCGGTCCAGGCTCCAGGGATTCAATACATGTCTGCATGCTAACTTGCTAGGATGCTGTGAGAGTTTTTTTTTTCTCGATCAAGCAAAAGATTTACGCGTCTTTACAGTAAGATGGAGAAAAAAATTCGATACAACATACTAAATCGGCGCTATAGGTGGTTAAAAGATTTACACAAAAGCTTAGACCCTCACTACCCAATGACAGTTCCAAATTATGTGTACAGTGAGCAAGAACTCTCGACTAGGAAAAACTTAACCTTCCTATGCTACAAGAGCTCCCAGGATTTAAGCTTGATCGGCCCTTCACTAAGACCGAAATCGAATTTGCAGGACGCCTGGACCTGACGGCTTCACATGCGATTTCAGAGCCTTCATGTTCCACGCTGTGACTCCCTGCAGCTGATTAATGGAGGCCAAGTGATCCTGATTCCTAAGGTTGAGGTAGCTATAATATGAGCTAAGAAACAATTTGTCGTCATAAATTCCCGAACAATTCTGTATGATCTTACAGGGAGAGTGCTAAATGCGTGAATAGCAAGCAGAACAAAACAACTTTATTATTCGTGTCTCTGTAACTGTTGTCAGCGCGGTGGATCCGCTCATCCGGCGGCGCGCGGGGGACGGCCTCCGAGACGATCCTGCCGGCGCCGGCGGCGAGACCCCGGGGTACCACAGGCAGTAGGTCTCCGCCGGCACACCCTCAAGCTCGGCGGCGGCGGGGTCGTCGTCTTCCTCCTCCTCCGCCTCCTCCTGTGTCTGCTGCTCCCTCGGCAGCGACCATCGTTGGCGGCCGAAGACGGGGTACACGGCGGCGCCGACCCGGGCAGCATCTGGGAAGGAGTAGTCGGCGGCCTGAAGGTGGCGCGGGACGGCGGCGGCGGCGGCGGCGACGGCGAAGGTGAATCCGTCGTAGTCCTCCTCGTCACTGGCGGTGGCCGGCCGTGAAGCTGGAGGTGCCATGAGATCCAGGCGGGCGACGGCAGCGACGCCGCGGTGGTGGTCGCTTTCGGTGTCCAGCATGGCGGCCAGCTTGTTGGCTCGTCGTGGTCTGGTGGAGCTTGAGCTTGGAGCTCGTCGTGCGCCGCGAGCTGGCCGGGGCGCGCGGAAATAAAGGTTGCGAGCGGGCCAGGGGAGCGGAGGAGCTGGAGTGACCCGGTCGGCGTGAACGAGCCAGGCCGGACCGGACCGGACCAGGCGGGTGGCGATGACACGTGGCGGAGGCAAGCTGGAAGCCTGGAACAACTGGAATGCAGTGCAGGCAAGCTGGAGAGCAGCTAGCAAGGGAGTGAGTGGAGCAGGCCAGGCCAGGCCAGCACTCGGAATTGGATGCAAATGGCCCAATGCGACTCATCATGCATGTTCCTTTTCTTATCCTTTTCCTCTTGCACTGTTCGTCTCCTCTGTTCCTCGTAGGCCATTTTTTCCCCTGTTACTCCTACTACTAGTATACACATGGACACATGGTTCACCTACCACTGCCGCTGCCACTCCCACCGGGAGTGTTCGGTGCTGGTACGGTCTGCTGGAGAAGTAGGAGGTGGTCGATCAGTTCAAGTTACTCATGGCAGAACTGGTTTGCTTCGCAACTGAACTTCTTTGTGTTATTATTATTAGTCCGTTACTGAGTTCTTGTTTGTGACAGAACTGCTTCTCTTTGCAACTGAACTTCTTTGTGCTAGTCCGTTAGACCGTTACCGAGTTCTTGTTTGTTGGCTGCATTCGTGCATATGTATTAAAGCGAATTAGGATGAAAATTAACTAATTATGTGTTGGGTTTAATTTGGAGCAAAAGTTAGTTCATTTTTTTTTTACCTTAATTCACCTCACTACATATAGACTGAGAGGTGAAGTGGATACTGAGTCCGGCCTAGAGATTCATGCATGCATGAGTTATAGTAATATGGCGCGTGTTTGACGCTACCGGCCGGTAAAAGAATCATGTTGTACTTGCACAGTTGCACGTTGGCATTGCACAGGCCGCTTGTTCCGCAAGGTTTTGCACATGAATGAATGACTATTTGGTTGACCTAAGATGGCTAGACGATGTTCCTGCCTCCGTCCTCATCCTCAAGTTAAGGAAAAAGTCTAAATCCCCCTAACTATATATGACCCTGGAACACGTAACTTCTCAACCTATGAAACGGTCTAATTTACCCCCTGAACTATCCAAAACCGTCTATTTTACCCTCTGGGTAGTTTTCGACGGCGGTTTGCTACAGTAAAACCAGTTTTCTATTTTTTATTTATTTCTACTGAGTGTTTGAAAAATCATAGTAAATCATAGAAAAATCATAAAATAAAAAATTCAAATTTGTTGGACTCTACATGATTAGATCTACACAGTGAACATATAATATAGTATGCTTTAGTACAAAGTTTTTGTTGTAGATTTACAGTGAACAAATCCAAATCTTTTACAGCAAAAACTTTGTACTGAAGCAAACCATATTATATTTTCACTGTGTAGATGTAATCATGTGGAGTCCAACAAAGTTGGATTTTTTATTTTATGATTTTTCTATGATTTACTATGATTTTTCAAACACTCGGCGAAAATAAATAAAAATAAAAACTGGTTTTACTGTAGCAAACCGCCGTCGAAAACCACACAGGGGTAAAATAGATGGTTTTGAATAGTTCAGGGGGTAAATTAGACCGTTTCATAGATTGAGAGGTCATGTGTTATAGGGTCCATAGTTCAGGGAAGGATTTAGACTTTTTCCTCAAGTTAATGGACCCAAATTCTGGACCATCTCTTTTCTCTCTCTCACTCTCTCCTACTGCTTGGGCCGATATTCATCTCGTACTATTTCCTTGCAACTTGTTGTGTATTACCTTGTCCCAAATAAAAAAAGAATTTCTCTTCCGTTTAATTTCTTTATTTTATTGGATTGGATTGGAGTAGTATTTTTTTATGCTACTCACTCCGAAGTGTTTTAGTGCTATACTAGATATAAAATTTGAGATGTCACAGCCGAATTGATAATATGTCAACACTGCTGCAACTACAGAACCAAACACAAAGCCAGAAATGCCAAGTGCACGAACGCAAAGGCCACTTTTTCACAGATCCGTGCAAGGGCGCAAGCTAAAAAGACCTGCCCGTCCGTTCGTCCATTTCCGACTTCCGGGCTCCCACTCACACACACACACAGGCCGAGGCCCACCTACTCCTCCTACTCCTCCTACACAAGAGGGCCGGGCCCAAACTAGCTAGCTACTCTACTAGGCGCCAAACGTGCCGTGCACCCGACAAGTTCCGGCAACAGATCTACTACTAGTCCTAGAGACTCGAGAGGAAGAGGACTGAAGCAGAGACGAGACGACGAGGCCATCAAAACCAACCAATGAGGCACGTACGTCGGACGAGGACTGACGAGGATGTGTGCACCTGCTCAGTGCTCTGCTCCGATCCCCCGCGGCCGCGACCGCCGCCGGCACGGCACACCACTCGTGCGGCTGGCGGCTAGCGGGCCGGCATGCAACGGGGCTAGCTCCTCCTCCTCCATCGTCAGCTTTGTCACCCCGCCTCCCCGGCCGGTCACGTCTCGCCTCACGGGGTTTTCCCCGCCGGCCCCGAGACGGAGACGCGGCCAAAGCCCCATTGCCCGACCCGGTACATCTCGGCCACCCACGCCAGCTCCTCCTCCGCCTCGCCCAGCGTCTGCTGCTGATGCACCGGCGCCGCGGCCGCCGCCACGCCGACGACGGTGGCGTGGTCGTTGTCGGCTGCAGGGTCCAGCGGCGTCCTGCTGCCCGCCGCCTCGGCGGCGCCCTTGTCGACGCGCGCGGTGGCCCTGCCCGTGCCCTTGCCCTTGCCCGCGGAGGAGGAGGAGGAGGCCGCGACGTCGCGCACCCGCTGCTTCCTGTGCATCAGCGACCGCCTCCGCAGCCGGCGGCCGACGGCGAGCGGCGCCCTGAGGAGCGCCAGCCCCGCCAAGGCGACGACCGCGCACGGGCAGCAACCCAGCGCGACGCAGTCCGCGATCGCCGCCGCCGCGCACGAGCTCCACCGCCACCTCCACCCCGCCGCCGCGGCTTGCGGCTGCGCATGCTGCTCCCCGTCCAACCAGCGCCGATCGCGCCTCGGCACCACCGCACCCGCACCCGCGCGCTGCTGCTGTTTCTGCTCTTCTTCCTCCTCGCTCCCCTTGCCCATCGTCGCACAGCAGCGCAGAGGCATGCACGCAGCAGAGCAGAGCAGAGCGAGCGAGCTCGGCTCTCGGGAATCGAACCGAAACGGCTGCCTTCTCGGACGAAATGATCGCGACACGACGCGGCGAGCGTTTTGTAGGTGGGTTTTGTAATGTTTCGGGGCCGCCCACGCACGTACTCGATCTCTCCCGCACTCCCGCAGGACGGCAGGATCCCGCCATAAGTAATTTGTTACCGCCTGACGGTAAAACTGTGGACACTCACAGTCACAGGCTGGCCGGACGGAGACGGAGACGGAGACGGAAACGGCGTGCGGCCGGTGAGACGCACGGGCCGCGTTTCTGGCCGCCGTCACCATTTCGTGACAAGAAAACAAGCGAGCGGAGACACACTACTACAGTAGACGTCTACTACACCAAGCGCGCGCGACCCTAACTTTATTACTAGCAGCTGGGCGATGGGAAAGGCGACCATACACGGAACGGTGATCGCCGCGGACGGAAGGAGGACAGGTACCCACAGTGCTCCCAAACTGCAAAGCCCTCTCTTGCTCTCTCTGGTGCTTTCGCTCTCATGCACGCTACCCCTTTTTTTCTGGTGCTCACTCACCCCGTGAGTGAAGACCGAAGATGAGTGAGGACGAGAGCGGGTAAAAGTGGGCCGCGTAGGCGCGTACGCTTTCATCCATCCAGCCTACCGTCACACGCTGTGCGGCCATGCATGCACGCGCGCCAGTGGTAGAGGTACAAATGGAAACTGTAGCAGCCAACGCATCGCGATCTCGTGTCTGATTCTGTGCAGTCACAGCAGGGAGACGGACCAGTGGGTTGCTTGCTTGCCATGCGATGCGATGCGACGCAGTGCATCCGCCCGTGAGAATTGAAAAACAGACCGGTGTCGATTCAAGAGTTCTGGCTTCTCAGACAGTTCGGTACTTCGGTGTGAGGACCCGAGAGCGAGCTGCCTGCTAGAGTGCTAGCTAGCCAAGCCTGCTACTACTACTGTGCTGTGGGGTGGCTGCAAAGTTTTTTTTATGGGGTTTAGGTAACTTGAGAGTAAGTTTTCGGACAAGGCTTGAACGTTAAGTTTTCTTTTTGCGGTAGGATTCGTCTATTGAGTTTAATTAAGTTTTCAAAATTAACGTAGACATTCGTATTTTTTTGGTCAAAGTTATATTTAGTAGATACTCAAAATTAAGTTAGTGATGACCAATTGGCCATAAGTAGTAGCTCTAGCGTCTAGCGCGTCGTGCATTACTGGAGCATATACGCTGAATAGCAAGACGGATGGCAAGAGAAATGGTTGCAGGGGCAGGAGGGAACGCATCAGAGTGCACGTGGAGAACGCGTCGGAATCTCGTCAAAATGATCTGACCGGTCGTAGGAGAACATAGTACTGTTCCTTCCCTCTTGTTTCAGTTGCACCGCAAGTTGCAACACGACCGTGTTTGTTTGAGCTAATTTCAGCTTATTTTCAGTCACGGAACAATATTTTTCTCTTAAACTAATCTAAATGTAGAATTCAGCAACAACCAAAATTAGCCCTTCCACAGCATCTGCATCTAGGCGGCTTGCATTATTATATTCCGAGAAGAACTACCAATCTACCATAAACACATCTAGTGTGTGTTTGGCTATCAACATCTGCATCTAAAAGAAAACAGAGCAGCAGTAGAGTACTGCTGGGAACATACTGGACTGACACAAAATGCACGCTTGCTAATACCTCAATACTTCATCAAGACCAGCTACCTGTTTTTTTTTAACAAAAAAAACCCAGCTACCTGATGAACCCTAACATTAAGCACACAGCTGCACTGCACAGTAAGCCTCCCAAAAGGCACCGGCCAGCCCGAGCCTGATTGATAGAAAAAGGGAAGGCTCACGGCCGGTCACCACAGTCAAAAGGGAAGACTCACTAGTCACTACCCGACCCTCCTGATTGATAGAAAAAGGCGCGCAACAGAAGCAGGAGCCATGCATGAACAGCTGGCCATGCTATATACGTACTACACGATCCAGTTGACGGGAGCAGATATATCTACTGTAGTCTACATCAGCATCAGTACAGTACGTAGTACAGGTACAGCTCTACAGCATCAGGCCACCAGTCCTCCATACCGACCACGTGTTCTCACTTCTCAGTTCATCAGTGTTGCGCGTACTGCATGCATTCTGCTACTGCTACATGATTATTGGAAAAATAAGGTGGAAAAAATATGGCATCATATATATATCATGCAAGACAGATGAATAATATAGTCATGCAAATTTATAGAGTGCTGGTTGATGCATACATAATACTAATTGTTATACTACACTAATATTTAAGTCGAGAACATGAACCCGGATGAACATGTTTAACCATAAAGAATCCAGCCAATTGATCTATGGACCATAACTATCCACAGTATGCTTGTACACAGTACTTATACCCGGACGTCAGGCCCAACATAACCAGGAGACCGAGACGGCCCAACTAATTAAGGCCTAATCTTCGCCTTTGTCCTGAGTCCTGACATTCCCTCCTTCGGTCGCATCTGTCCTGACAATTGCCGGACCGCTACAATACTCTCTTCTTCGCCTTTGTCCTGACATATCCCCTCCTTCAGTCCCAGCTTGTCCCAAGCTGGACTCAATGGATACCGCCGCCGGCGATCATGGAGTTCCTCCCAAGTTAGTAAAGACGCCGGAGTCAGAGACAAGCGAACCTGAACCTGCTGCGACAACCGTTGAAGAGCCGTACTCATCGAGCTGCCCTAGAGCCAAGAAACTGAACGGGCATAGCAACTTTTTCAAGGTCCACGGGTACAGGCACAATATCGTGTTGGACTGAGACCGATGGTGCCATGGTGGCACATGGAGCATGATCTGAGAAACATGAACAATTGTTGGATGGATACGTGCGGCATGCTGGGTTTCCTCCGTCCTGGGATCAACACGCTCGGCGGATGGTGTCGTCCGACTGTTTCCGGAGGAATCAAGCCATGGTGCTTTTAGCTGGTGGATGAATATGCCCCGGCCCCGACCCCCAGTCACAAAGTTCCCATTGGATCGTGGAACGAGGATCGTGCGACGAGGAAAGCTCTTTGAGAAATGTCGGAACGTGACACCATATATACCATGATCCCGGTGACTATGCCCCGACCCCGATGACGAATGGATACGTTTTCTTAACATGGTTCTGCATCTATCAGTTTGCGACATGCATGCTTTGATTTGTATATAATTGTATTCCATATTCACAATCACAGCGACAATTCCATCTTTTACATTCGTGTGGACCTATTCTATTCACACAATGGTTTCTAGACTATATATGTACAGCTGCACATGGCTCGAACTAGCAAACAGCCTGATGAGTTACCTTCACGGCTTCACGCCGCGGTCTGCTGCACGGCGGCGGCGCCCGCCCGCGTCTCCACCGACGCCGCCGGCACCGGCGCCTCCATCTTGGCAATGCTGCCGTGGTGATGAGGCGGGCCCCCGAAGCCGCCCTCCATGCCGTCGTCGTCGTAGTAGGCGACGCGGTCCCTGCGCGGGCGGGGCCGCAGGTGCTTCTTGGTGCAGACCTGCCCCACGAGGCAGGAGATCACCAGCAGCGCCGCGATCACTCCCAGCACCACGAACACCGGCGTGTACGACCCGCCGCCACCGCCGGCGGCAAGCGGCGGCGCCTGCTGCAGCGGGCGCGTGCCGCCGCCGGCGGGGAAGAGTGGCGCCGCCGTCGTCGAGGACGACATCGTTCAATTCGCTCCTACTACTGTACCTGACCTGCTAATGGTAGCTATTAGCTTGCTTGCTTCGGATCCAATTCCTTCAAATTTCCTCGATTGATCTCAGCCAGCACACGACACACAGACAGCCTGTGATCGTCGTGCACGGCTCTTATTTGTTTGCAGCGCCCTGGCTGCACTGCATGCATATGCTTGGAGTGAGCTTAAAGGCTGCGATTAGTGTGGACGGGGAGGTTTGGAACTTGCAGGCGTCTGCATCTTTGCAAGCGTGTCTCTTCTGGCCACGATAAAGCTAAGGATCCGACCTGCCGCTTCGTGTCAGTTGTTCAGTTTGCCCAGAGAATCTTTATCTGATGAAAAGGGTTTGTCCAGAGAATGAATGAGATTGGTGCGAGTCCATAGTCATATAGCAGTAGAACAAACACGAAGTTCTCTCAGGAGTCAGGATGCGGGGGATTCTTTTTTTAGCCTGAATCTTGAGGAGTGGAGAGACGCATATGCCTTACATTTGGAGGAGGGAGGGACTAGTCGTGACAGACGCGCAATATCTGCCTCGGGTGTGAGACAGTTTCTTTAAACACGGTTTTGCCCTAAAAAAACTTAGCGATCATTGGCTCCTTTGGTTGGAGAAATTTTGTGGAATGAATGATTGGACTACATGAAGCTCTAGGAACAGTTCCTACACTGTCTATTTTTAGGATGCGTTTGGATTAGTAGTGAATCAGTTCCGATTCTTATCACATCCACCTGACGGTGCCGAACGGCCTTTTAGCGAATTGATTCACGAGTGAAACGATTCTGGATTGACTTGCTTTGCAATCACATATACTTAATTTCAACAGCAAGCATGCTCCGACTAAGCAGATAAGGGCAACGGCCAGCACAACACTGCAGCAAGTTCGCTTATTCGATGAAACCCAAACATCGTAGCCACCTAGCTTATATATACAGTACATGCTATTTTGGTACATGAGTTCCTCGCTCGTTACATATACTACGTAGTAGATACTACTACTCTGCTCGCTTCAGGTAGCTGCGCTCTCATGGGGATGGGATGTCATGCTCCTCTGCCTTGGCCAGCTTTCCTTTCTTTGCCTCGTAATCCTTCACAGCGGCTTTGATTGCATCCTCAGCGAGCATGCTGCAGTGGAGCTTTACTGGTGGGAGAGACAGGTGCTTGGCAATCTCGCTGCAAAAATGAGAAGACGTAGATAGATGTATCAGTACAACTCCCTATGTAATGGAACGACGATTTGCGGGCTGATTCCTTACGTGTTCTTGATCCCTACTACTTCCTCCATTTGCTTGCCCTTAACCCATTCGGAAGCTGTAACAGCAGAAATGAATAAGGAACCAAATGGGTATAAAAATTCTAAGAGGAAAAAAAACTCGGAGATGAAAACATGTCAGTAAAAACAAACTAAAGCTTCTGCCTGTATACGAAAACAGATAACTTAGGAATGATGATAACAACATTGTTAGTTACAAAACTACAATATTATTAGCTAAGTCACTAAAATATGCAAACTAGTCAGAGATGAGACAATAGTCAAAACTACAAGAACATCGTTATTATACATAGCTGGAATAGCTCAGTTGGTTAGAGCGTGTGGCTGTTAACCACAAGGTCGGAGGTTCAAGCCCTCCTTCTAGCGCTAATATTTTTCATAAGTCTGAAACATATAAAAAAGGTTTTGTTCAAAGTGGATATGAAGTTCTGAACAGCTAGCTGGCCAGCACCAGTGTAGTGAACTAATCTAACTAACCATATGAACCAAGTTTTTTTTTTTCCTTCACAATCCTACTATTATTATTTGTTTCAGAGCATATGTAAAAGGACGCCTTGCAGGCTTACAAGAGACAATAGCCAGCAAAGCACTCAGTCAATGCCATAAGCCCAAAATATTAAGTGACTCTGGGATTCATCCCAACATTTCGTAGCTAAATTGTTAATAAAACCTAACGACACAGTACTTTTTTAAACACGGCAATTCAACACTTTGTAGAAAAATTGTTAATGAAACCGACGACACAGTACTTTTTTTAACACGGCAATTCTACTTTTAAATACTGGTAAATTATGGGCGTCCGGGGGAACTGTACAGATTCCACAACTTGTGGAGATTTGATTTGGTAGCTAGTAAGTGTTATTTTGCCAGGCATGCAAGATAGTATTATCGCGATAACTGCATAAACGGAATCATCAAAACCAACACAGCAGCGAGCCTATAACTGATGAGATTGTGAATGTCCCAGAAAGGTCTCGTGACTTATAATAATAATGAAATTTGC
Organism: Eremochloa ophiuroides; assembly: GCA_038502445.1. Lineage (NCBI taxonomy): Eukaryota > Viridiplantae > Streptophyta > Magnoliopsida > Poales > Poaceae > Eremochloa > Eremochloa ophiuroides. Next base: position 69,367,262 of record JAHLJS010000008.1, on the reverse strand, counting down.
GTGAACAATCTACTCCTGCGCGAGCGAGACGGAACAGGGAGCTGGGTGTGCTCACCGACGGAGGAGGAGGCGATGGCGGAGCCGCAGCCGAAGGTCTTGAAGCGGGCGTCGACGATCCTGCCGGACCCCTCGTCGACCTGGATCTGCAGCTTCATGACGTCCCCGCACGCCGGCGCGCCGACGATCCCCGTGCCGACGTGCTCGTCGTCCTTGTCGAAGGACCCCACGTTGCGCGGGTTGTTGTAGTGGTCCACCACCCGCTCGTGGTACCCTCTGCCCCTGCCCGCCGCCACCGCAGCAGCAGCAGGAGCGATCGCGGGCGCCGGCAGCGCAGCCGCAGCCTCGCCGCCCGCGACGCCGAGGAGCCGCCTCCCCGCCGCGCGCAGCATCATGGCCGCTGATCAGGCTCCGAGCTCGGAATCGTACGAGGCGTCTCTCGATTCCCCTCTCGTCCTCGGTTCCGTTCGGTTTTGGGTTCCTTCGTGTGGCGCAATGAAATGGATCAAAGGGAGAGAAGAGAATGGGATGCGTGTGACGGTTGGGTCCGGAACTAATATACTCCGTCACACGTCTAAACTGAGGTGGACGCGAAATGACGAAAATACTCTTGTGGCGGTAACGATGACGATGCAGCTGTTCGTAGAGTCCACGGGAAACGTCCGGAAGGCTGGGCGCCCTTTTTTATATATTTTTTTTAAATGACAAATCGTTCTGGATAATTACCACGACTGTTTCCTTCTTTTTTTTTTTAATTAATCACCTCTGCCATGTTACCAGATTACCATACGAACTCATTATTTGGGAAGAAGTTTTAAAGTGTAAACGTGCACTTAAACTTAAACCTGGCAAGGAGGGACTATGATCAAACGTGGCGCGTTTGGCGGCCCATAACGGCTAAGGATAATGGGTCTGAAGGCAACGCGTGTACGAGGTGTGAACTGTACGTGGCAGACCGCGACGGGTGGGCTCGGTGTCAGGGTGATTTTATTTGCAGCTTGAGGCCACTATGGCGGTTCGGCCTGGTTGGATGAGCTTTTACTGGGCTCGTTTTGGACCTGGCTGTTTTTCTTCTGGGCCCTTGAAGGGCTAAGTTCGTTTTGGGGGCCATATAGTACCTTGGGCCATATAATACGAGCACCCCGACTTTTTTTGCTATGAAAAAAAGGCACCCCGAATATACAATGCACAAACACTTAATCCCTGTCTCAGAATTTATCTCACCAAACAAATATCGTCGAGTAAAACTCCACTGTAGTACTCCCACTGTCATTTAAAATATGGAAGTCAAACTACTTTAAGTTCCATCATATTTATAGTGAAGATAATCAGCATTTATGACACACAAAATATGTATAGTATGAAAGTATAAGTATTATTATAAAAAAACTTAGTTGAGCATAGATACTTTAACTTGGAAACAAGCTAAGCTGATATCCTTTTGACTATTGTCACTTTTGGTGCTGTCTAATCAAATACTTCTTTCATCTTAAATTATAAATTATTTCAATTTTCCTGGAGAGTAAAATATATAAAGTTTAACCGGATTTACATAACAAAATAAAATAATAACATTTATAATATCCAATAAGTATTATTAGAGTCTTCATTAATTATATTTTTATAATAATACCTATTTGATGTCATAAATTTTTATAGTTTTCTATAGTTTCGGTCAAACTTGAAATTCCTTTTTATGCAAAAACTTAAAATCTTTGACTCTCAAATAAATGGAATAACTTAGAATTTCGAACGGACGGGGAGGTAAGAGAGTATCCTCGCAAAAAAAGAGGCAAGAGAATAAGGTTCGATCACGTATGGGGTGTAAGCTTCGAAACAAAGAGGGCTTGGACCACTTGATCACACCGTTCGTGTAACTGAAGAATCTGATGATAGCTTGTGATTTTTTAGGAGAAAAGACAGTCTGTCCATTCTAAGCTTCTGATGGCCAGCAGGCCATGGCACCCTTTTTCCCTGCCCGCCACATCGCATCGGAGAATCCGTCGTGAGGCTTCGTTTGCTCCCACCAATCCAAGAAAGGAACTAGATCGCTCGCTTGCCACGAGCTGCAATGAACCGAATAAAGGCCAGCGGCATACATACTACTGTCCTGTCGTCAGGTCAGATTTCTCGTTGCCGTCGCCAGGTGTTCTCCAGACCGCTGTCGGTCGTCATGGCCGCCTAGTAGCTGAATTCCAAGCGAATACGCAGCCAGTATGCGGACTGACGGGCACCGATACTTGTGCTAAATGCTGTCCTCGAAGCTCCGCACTTATTTTCTGCTGTTTGCTCGTCTTCCTCCACGGGCAAAGCTGCCGAATAGAGCCAAAGGGTCCCTCTTTCATGGGCATCGCGCCTAGCAGTCGGCAGTCCCTGCTTGTGAATTGTGATGCTGCTTTCTAGTAATAATCTACTGAGAGTTGTCGTCTAAAGATAATAATCTGATGAGGCGTTAACGTCAATCCATCAACTAACTGCTACAGGCCTGATTGTACGGACAGGTTGGTTTGTTTTAGTTGGTGATCCGTTCGGGGAGGAAACAACTGTAAGTGAAAACCAGCAGAAAATCTAGTCGGCGCATAAAACCAAACTGTCCAAACACGGCTTTTTTAGAAAAAAAAGGGTAAATAACTTGTGACAACAATGCCGTGAGTCCGACGGTGGCACAAAGTTGGTCAAATTGGCCTTTCATAAACACAGCAGCCACAAGGGTGTCATCGTGTCGACGATTCTCCGAGAAACTGGAGTGTGTACTAGGGAAAATAGAAGACTGTGCATTTGGTCAAAATGCATAGTCAGCAATCCGGTCACACGTAATAAGGCTATCTGCACTCGTCATACTCTAAATTCATCATCTAAAAGAAATATTCCGTCCTGATCATCGAGATTCTCTACTCTATACTACTTTCTCCCGCACCCATCCATACTCTATATCTCTACTCTATATATCTTTTTCGTTTTTTTATTCCCACCCACCCACTCTCTCACCTCCCTCATCTCTCTCCTCCCTCCTGCATGTCTGTAAATAAATTTTATTTAAATATATTCATGTGAGATCTTATTTTGAAGAATTTATTACAACGAATTTAATGGTGTAATCAGAATTTAATTTGGGTTTCTAGTTTGCGAGATAAAACATTTTTTAACTAACAAAAGGTGTGGGTCCCGCCGTTGTCCCATGCATGCGCCTGCCTCCCGCGCCTGCTTCTGCTTCGCATGCGCGCCTTTCTCTCCGCGTGGTCGCGTCGCGGGCCCGCAACGGCATGTAGCGCAAGGCCGATAACACCACCCCCCCCTCCCCCCAACACCACCCCAAGAATAGCGTGGCTGCAGCTCGTCCGCTTTTTTATGGATTGATTTACAGTACGCGCTGCGGCTTTTTTTTCCATCCTTCAGTACCAGGTCGCGTACCCCACTGCGGATAGCCTAAGTCGCAATTGCGTTTCATGCATGCTTGCTCCCTGAAGACTCTGACTGTCATTTCAGAATTTCAGATACAGATAGCTTCGGACTATCACTCTATCAGTTGGACACTGAGCCTAGTTTGGATTTATTTATTTTTGTTCGATTGATTGTTCATGTCTTCGAGTTGTGTGATTCAACGAAGACGACCTTGTTTACTGATCTGTCTAATCAGACATGATAAAACATCCGATCCTCTCCCAAGAAAAGGAGAAAAGAAGCTATGATAGAACTAGAACCGGTAGGTGATGTAGGACGTGAGCCTTTCTTCTGACATCCAGATCGCCTATCGTTGGTCCATTCCATTGAGGATTCAACGGATTCACGGACCAGCTAGGTTAACCGATCGCTTTCTACCTCGCGCAAGCACGCTGATTTGCCGTCCCCGTCCGTAGCAGGTTTTGTTGTTTTGGTGAGACGTCCGTTTCCGCATCGATTCCCAAGCAACTTCGCAATTCGCCAATTGGATCCCGTCATCCCAAGGAAAAAGATCGGAATTCGCAAAGCGTGAGAGCCTAATTCTCTAATGATTGACGGCAACGCTGTGCGCTTGCAGATTATGGTACTGTACCATGAGTTCTAGCAGCTGACGTGCGCACGCTCCTCTGGTTTGGAACTTGCATCTGAAGCTTGTGCAAGGCTCCTCCATATAGATGTCAAATAGATGTGTGAGCTGAAGGAGATCTCTCTTTCCAATAAGGCCAGTTTTAAGAAAAAATATTTGAGAGGACGATGAGGAACAGCTCATGTTACAAGGAACAACTAGTTGCATTGCATCTCAGGGAAGGTTACTTTATCTCACAAGATGAGGTGCCATTGTAAGATCGATGAGGCAGGCAGGCATGGCATTGTCTCCGAGAAGAAAGCCGCCTCGACCTTTTCAGCACATGCGTGGATGCCTGATGCCGGTGGCTGGCCGGGCAGTTTCAGGATCATCATGCTATTACCAACAAACTTTCCAACAGCAAACTTGCTAATGATGCAGTGCAGATCCGGAACACTTTTCCGGTCTAGTTTTTTTTATAAGAAAAGATACAACGACAACCATAGCTTGTTTAAAAAATATTCATCAAATTAAAAATTAAAGGTAGATATTAATATAGCTCCAAAAGAGAAATTACCAATCAACTTACAATAGTGGCCGGTACATGAAGATATAAATATTAGAGTAGTAGCTTATAATTAGCCATTAAAAAATTAATTCTGCAGATTTGTTAAAAGTGGTTTCTTATTACAAAGGGACTAAGACAACACTAGATTTTGTCCCCGAAAGAACGTAACTCTACATTTGTCTAATGTTAATGGAAAAAAAATATCAACATTTATAATACAAAGTATTAAAAAATACATTACATCTAATTCTAGTTATATTTATTTGATACAATAAATGTTGTTTGTATGAACTTGATCAAACTTAAAATTATTTGACAGAGGACAACTTTACATTCCTTTTTGAGGAGTCAGTAGATCACATGACGTGAAACTGTATCCAAGGAATCATATTACTTCCTCTACTATTACTATGGACGTAGATATATTTTGTATATATTTAAGTGTACAGAAGAAGAATTGTATGTATCTAGAAAAATATAAAACATCTGATGTGAAATGGAGGAGGTACGAACAATCTGAATGTCCATTTCTGTTCCTTTTTCCCCGAAAGTCTTCACGATATTAATTTCCTCTATGTCACGATTCGCTTAAGAAAAAGAAAAACAGGTATGAGTGTATCACACTGCAACCTAACCATCTTAATTGTTGCCACTGGTCCCAAACTGACGTGCCGGATCATTTGAAATTCCAGGTCGATCAACGTTTTTTCGAGGTCGAGCTTGCATGAACGTGCTCCACCCTGTTAATACCAACGTACTGTATGACCCTCGCACATTCACAAATCAGTTTCCAGCAGAGACCGAAGAGCAGTGCAGCAGAGATATACCGTACTAGCAATGCATACAGCTGGTACTCGTGTTGTGCTCTTAGTTGATCCTGCCACTACAGTTATCTATCTGATGATTGCACTGATACGCATTACTCACAACTGTTCTCCGTTCTTCCTCCTCCCTCCAATGTTCAATTCAACCATAGTGAAACTACCAAACATTCAGAAGAGAAAGGGACGGCGCATGAGCAGCAGTGCAGTACGGTTTGTTCTGCCAAACACGGCTGGCCTCTCGATCGAAAAAGACGACGAATTGAAGGCGCAGCTGATGGGAAGAGGCGAAAAGCATTCCGTGGCCAAGGTGCACCATCAAGTTGTAGCTGTCAACCGCACGGGCGTCTGGCAAAAAAAAAAAAAGAAAAGAAAAAGAAAAAAAAGGCACGGGTGGGACCTCCGGAAGCCCCGGCCGGGTCGTCCCTTTCACCTGTGGCCGTGCATGGACACGACGACGGATCGGAGGAGGAAGCAGCAAGCGGAGAGAAGACGCAACCGATTAGTACGTATTTTTCATTTCTCAATGCCGCCGCCGCCGCCGATGGTGCCATCATGTGTGACGGAATCGTGCATCCAGCGTGACCGATCGCTGGAAAACCCCTATTTGCTGCCGGTGCCAGCAGTGGTAGTAGTAGGAGTATATGGCATTAGAAAACCTGCAATCTTTTGTTTTCCTTGCGCAGCGCAGCTTGTGACTCGCGCGATCGAGTACTAACTAGTTCAATTCCAGATGAGTTTAGGAAAGACAAGCGGGCTGCTATAGCCTGTTCTTTTGACTGAAAATAATCGCTGATTTTAGCTCGTGCTGATTTGTTGTGAGAGAAAAATACTGTTTCGTGGCTAAAAATAAGCGCTGATTGGTCCTCGGACCTCTCTAGTCTCTACTACTCGTGCCAGCAGAATCGAAGCTCACGGTCAGTCGGTGACGGAGAGGCGGACGTCTGATTTGCCTTTTACATTCTTCTTCTTCTATTATTTTCTGGAGGCAAACGCCCGAGAGAGGGAGGAGCCGGAGCGTGATTTTTGTCCCGTACGTGCGGTGGCGGTTGGCGGTGGCCGCCCGGCCGTGCAGTGGTTTCCTGCCAGGTCTGCGGGCCGCCCGTACCAAATCCATCCACCACCAGCCTGCATGCCACACCAGACGGATGTTGGCGGAAAGGCGTGGCGTGGCACACGACGGCGACGCAACAAACAGCATGGCGGATCAAAGCCGCCGCCGCCGCCCCCGGTCGACCAAGCAAGATCGCGCCCTGTTTCTTCTCTCGCCACCCGCCGCACTCCGTGATGATCCCCGTGGCTCTCCCGGCATCGTCCGGCCAGGACCCACCCACCAAGGGGTCCCCGTCCCCGCGCGTAGGTGACATCGTCGTCGCGTGCGGTCACCTTTTGGCGGCAGCCTCGCGCCCGTTTCGCTGGCTCCTTGGACCGGACCGCGGATCGCCACCAGCACACACAGGTGGGCAGAAAAGCCAGAAACCCTCCTGGTCCGGGGCCCGCGCGCCAGTGTCACTCACTAACCGAGACGTGGCCCCCGGGCCTACGGTTAGCACCGAGGGAGCGGAGCGCGCGCACGTATGTACTGTAAACCGAGAAGCCGAGCTGCCTTCATTATTCCAGGCTCTTTGTGCTGTGGAGGTGCAGGTGCAGGTGCAGCGGAGCCGGCGGCCGTGGACTGCTGTGCTGACCGGCGGGCACGCACGCACGAGCACGAGGGCCAGGCTGCGCACGGGTCTCTGACTCGAGAATCTTTTTCGCTTTCCTTCCAGTCCCAGTGCTTGCTTTTTCCGGTAGCGTCCCGATGAATCAACGGATTTCTGTTTGGCATCCCGTCCCTTTCTCACGCTTTTCCCCAGCATTGTACAGGTAATAAATGTAAAAAAAAAGGAACTTTTGCGAGTGCTCCTTGTACACCTTTTATCGGTTTCGGGAGTGAAGTGAGCTTACCATTACAAACAGACTGGTGGTGTCGAAAAGTCTGGTTATCTCAAGTGGGATTGTTTCGTTTTTCATCGTGAAACTCTATCGGAAACATTTCATTTCATGGAGGGCTAAAACACATCAGGCTATGAAACTCACTCTCAAACGAAACTATCATGGAGAGTCTTGTTTCAATTTTCATCACCTATAAATAAGTCTTAAAACTATCTTCAACAACAGCAACCATAATATAGCACTAGAAATGGCCTTACTGCTTATTAATACCATCCGCTAGAGCTTAGATTGAAAATCATTTTTTTGCTTCTTAAATGACATGAAAACAAATGAGCTGGTCATGTCAGGTTGGCGTGAACTATCCTATCTAGGTTTTTGTTAAAGCGTGTTTTGTTAGTTTGGTCCATCTGGTAAATAAAGATTATATGGGTAATGGATACGCACAATGCAACAATAATATTCATTATTAGCTAGGAAAATCGAAATACCCTTTTTCCAATTCATAACCAACTACACCTCTTGTCTCTATGTGTTTTATTGTTTTGTCGTAGCTCGTCGAGCATCAAGTAGTCCTCCATGCATTATTTGATAGGCTCATCAGATCGTCACAAAGATGAAGAGGAAGTGGTGGTTACCTAATTCTAACACTCCTCTCTCTATTTCTTTCTCTTCCTCATAACATACCATGTCCAAAATGAGTTAGCAAGATAAGTCATGAAAAAAAAAACATAGACAAGCGGGTGAGCTTACCAGGAGAAGCATATGTGAAGATGAGAAAGATAACATACTAGTAGGGATCTTGAGCCGCAATTGATCTATTTGCATGGAACCATAAAACCGTGTGATTAGATAATTTAGTAGTAAAGTTTAAAATTGAGCAAAATGCACCACAGGTCCTCTAACCTTTCACGAGTGTGTCATCTAAATCCATCACCTTTGAAAGTGTAGTTTTAGATCCCTAACCTTTGGCCTGTGTGTCATGTAGGTCTATAACCTTTGAAAATACAATTTTAGGTCCCTAATCTTTGCATATAGTTCACTGGTAGTCCATTTCTACTGTAGCAGTGATGTCACATTTTTGTTTTTTTCCAAATTTCTCCCAAATTTGTGCAATAACTTAAAAAAGTCCCAAAATAAAAGTTGTTTCAAATTTTATGCTCTATAACTTTGCTTTTTAAACTATTTTCATATTCTATCTAGTTTTTTGAAATTTTAAGGGTTATTAAATACTTGATTTGGGATCAAAATTTTGAAAACTAGATAGAACTTGAAAATAATTTTAAAAATAAAGTTGTAGAGCATAAAATTTGGAACAACTTTTGTCTTGGGATTTTTTTCAAGTTATTACACAAATTAGGGAAAAATTTGGAGAAAACCAAAAGGTGACGTCACTGCTTGGACTACCAGTGAACTGCATGCAAAGATTAAGGGCCAAAAACTACACTTTCAAAGGTCATGAACCTAAATGACACACAGACCAAAGTTTAGGCACCTAAAACTGCACTTTCAATGGTGATGGATCTAGATGACATACTCGCCAAAGGTTAGGAACCTGTGTGTATTTTGCTCTTTAAAATTTTATTATCATTCTAATGACCATTTGTAGTTTTTTTCTTTTTATAAAACTTCAAAACGCCATTCGAATAGGATAGTGAACCTCAATTAACGACGCAAAATATTTCTCATTAGAAGAATGTAAGCTGAAATATTTTTTACGGCCTTTTTGTCACAAAATTTGTAAGACGTCCACTTTAGAAGTTGACTCATTTTGGAGTACTGAAATCCAGGATTCTTGGAGGGTGCCGCTGCAAAATCCCAAGAAGAAACAGAGGACAAGAGCCAAAACCTCCTCGTCGCGCACCCCTTGCCATTATTTATCCCCTCCCCCTTTCTCTCTCCGCAACAACCCGCCCCCGCTTCGGGAACCGCTTCGTCCTACGCCGCCGCCGCCGGATTCGCTCCCGTCTCCGGCGGCCACGCCCATTTTCCACCCCCACCTGGCCCCCTCCGCCACCTCTCCGCCGCCGCGCAATTATCTCCCGATTACAGCGACCGCTAGACCAGCGACACCTCCAGTCCTCCACCAACGGGAAGGATCCATTCGACCCAGTCCACGCACACCCCGTCTTTGACTCGCCCTCCGCTTCAGATCTAGGCGGGCCAAGGAACGATGAACGGAGGCGCCGCCCCGCCGTCGGCGGCGAGCACCGCTGCGGCCGCTGCCGCGGCGACGCCGCCTCACCGGCGGCTGCCGGACTTCCTCCAGAGCGTGAACCTCAAGTACGTCAAGCTGGGGTATCACTGCCTCATCACCCACCTGCTGACGCTGATGCTGCTCCCGCTGATGGCGGTGATCCTCCTCGAGGCCGGGCGCACCGACCCCGACGACCTGCGGCAGCTGTGGCTCCACCTCCAGTACAACCTGGTGTCCGTGCTTGTCCTCTCCGCCGTGCTCGTGTTCGGCGCCACCGTGTACGTGCTCACCCGCCCCCGCCCCGTCTACCTGGTGGACTTCGCCTGCTACAAGCCGCCGGACCACCTCAAGGTCCGGTTCGACGAGTTCATGCGCCACTCCAAGCTCTGCGGCTTCTCCGAGGACGCGCTGGAGTTCCAGCGCAAGATCCTGGAGCGGTCCGGGCTGAGCGAGGAGACGTACGTCCCCGAGGCCATGCACACGATCCCGCCGCAGCCGACGATGGCGAACGCCCGCGCCGAGGCCGAGACCGTCATGTTCGGCGCGCTCGACAGCCTCTTCAGGTCCACCGGCGTGAAGCCCAAGGACGTCGGGGTGCTGGTGGTGAACTGCAGCCTGTTCAACCCCACGCCGTCGCTGTCGGCCATGATCGTGAACAGGTACAAGCTCCGCGGGAACATCAGGAGCTTCAACCTGGGCGGGATGGGGTGCAGCGCGGGCGTGATCGCCGTGGACCTTGCCCGCGACATGCTGCAGGTGCACCGCGGCACCTACGCCGTGGTGGTGAGCACGGAGAACATCACCCAGAACTGGTACTTCGGGAACCGCAAGTCGATGCTGATCCCCAACTGCCTGTTCCGCGTGGGCGGCGCGGCGGTGCTGCTGTCGAACCGCGGCGGCGACCGGCGGCGCGCCAAGTACTCCCTTCGGCACGTGGTGCGCACGCACAAGGGCGCCGACGACAAGGCGTTCAACTGCGTGTACCAGGAGCAGGACGGCGAGGGCAAGACTGGGGTGTCGCTGTCCAAGGACCTGATGGCCATCGCCGGCGGCGCGCTCAAGACCAACATCACGACGCTGGGCCCGCTCGTGCTGCCGTTCAGCGAGCAGCTCCTCTTCTTCGCGACGCTGGTGGCCAAGAAGCTGCTGAGCGCCAAGATGAAGCCCTACATCCCGGACTTCAAGCTGGCGTTCGAGCACTTCTGCATCCACGCCGGGGGGCGCGCCGTGATCGACGAGCTGGAGAAGAACCTGCAGCTGACCCCGGCGCACGTGGAGGCGTCCCGGATGACGCTCCACCGGTTCGGCAACACCTCCAGCAGCTCCATCTGGTACGAGCTCGCGTACATGGAGGCCAAGGGCCGCGTCCGCCGCGGCCACCGCATCTGGCAGATCGCCTTCGGCAGCGGCTTCAAGTGCAACAGCGCCGTGTGGCACGCCCTGCGCAATGTCAAGCCGTCGCCCGACAACCCCTGGGAGGACTGCATTCACCGCTACCCGGTGGAGCTCGTCGACGGCTTCCCCACGCACAAGCCGCAGGAATAGTACTCCACTAGTATCTGTTCTAGTGTTCTGTGTTGTGTATCCCACCACACCACACCCCGCCTCCACACATCCATGGACACAGAAATCTTAGCCTCAAATCCTCATCTGCCATTCTGGCTAGTAGCTTGCATATCCACGGGACAAGGAGGATGCTTTCCCTGGACATGATTGCGTTGGAAGAATCTCTATGCTAGGCTCACTGCAGGGCTGCTGTGGTGTAACCAAGTGTTCGGCGCATCGGTTCTTTGGTGTGTCCTTCATGGATCATCCGGTCCGAATCCGAGCTAGAGAGAGCATGGTCCCCAGCTGCTGAACCTGCGGTAAGTTTGAGTAGTTCTGATGGTTCTCGCTTCCCGAGGAATATCGTTAACTAAATTTTTATAAAAACTATTGATATTTATAATACATAATTAGTATAATTAGTATCATTGAATAGATCTTTAAATCTAGTTTTTTTAACAAATTTATTTGAAGATGTAAATAGTTACACGCACTTTCTATAAATCTAGTCAAATTAATAGGTACGAACATCAAAAACTGACATTTTTTAAGGGACGGACGAGTATGTGCATTTGTCTGTTCAGCCATTGCTGCCAGCCGATTGTCATTTACCGGTACTAGCTGGCTAGTGGTCCAGGCTCCGGATTACAGAGCAAGGGGCCGTTCCTTCTTCTTATTTTTAATTACCAAAAAGGTCATGTTGATGACGATGAAGGAGTGTCTTGATTGCGCCGAGGACGGATCGATCGAGTCTCTGTTTGCCGTGTGCAATTGGAAATCTTGCTCTTTCTTCTTTTTTTTTTTCCCCCCGAAACCTGGTGATCCGTATTTCCATTAAGGCTAAGGCCTCTTTCGTTTGTCTCGGATTGGCCGGTTCCGGGGTCTATACCCATATCCAAAAGTTCGTCCGGCAGCCATGTGCAAACAAGGCAAGTATTATTACTGTTTTTTGGTCCTTTAATCTGCGAAACCAATGCAAGTAGTGAGTAGTCCTTTGGTCAAAGACGAAATGAAACATACTCCGTACAATAGATGCTACTGTCAGTCTGTCACTGTGCTGCACATCGTATTCCTTGTGCTGGCTCCTGGGCTGGGCCACGTCATAGTAATGCGGCCCCTCTCTAACTCCGATGTGTGATCTTGTCTGTCCCATTGTGTAGGCTTCGTATTAATAAATCAAGTAGGAGTACTCCAGTGATTTTCTTAATGCGAGTAAGTACTCCTGCTCAGAAATCAGCCAGTGGTAAGTGAAGCGAACACCGTGCCAACTGCCAAGCAACCAATGGTGCTGCCAAGCGACATCCGTTGGTTAATAGTAGTAGGATTTAATTTGTAAGGGCGAGTAATTTGCTGAGTCTGTCACAAGTAATTAAATCATTACTGGTAACCATTAAAAAGGACAGTGGACGCTATCTAGACTGACAGAGATGCCTCGACTAGGTGTAACTTAAAAAGGACAGCTGCTAATACTGTCTTAGAGTATCTCCAAGAGTTTACTAAAACCCCCTTGCTATCATTTATTTTTTGGCAAAATAAGAAAAAACATCCTCCAGCAGTTTGGCATCCAACTTGGTAAATTTTAGCAACTTGGTAAAACTCCCCCCTCCACGCGCATATATGCGCGCGCGCAAACGAGCGTGGATCCGCGACGTACGTAGAGGTGGAAGGGCAAAAAAACTAATTTTGTTTCTGTCTCAAGGGTTACTGATGTAAGTTTTCAAGAGGTGGAAGAGCACTAAACATAATTTTGTTTGTCTCAAAGTTTCCTGATGTAAGTTTAATCTGAGTTTGACAAGTGAATTATGCCAAACTATTGAAATGAGCTCTTTTTTCACAAGAGTTGTCATATCACAAGATTTACCAAGTAAATTTTGGACAAACTCTTGGAGATGCTGTGCGTCCGTTGCGTGCTCATAGAAAAATAATATTCACTCCTACCGTTCCAAATTATAGATCATTTCGTTTGGTTTTTATTATACACCTAGATTTATAACTATGTCTAGATATATAATACTGTATAACATAAAGCTAGTATATACTTAGAAAGCGAATGAGCCTGTGGTCTAATGGTTAGACTGTCCAGCGGGACGCTACCCACCAGGGTTCAAATCTTGATTGTTGCATCTTTTCTGGATTGATCGCAAAAAAAAAAAGGTATATACTTAGAAAAGTTAAAATGACATAGTATAAAATGGAGGCAAGTCTAACATCGAAACGTCAGTATTCGAAATTTTTTAGCATATCTATGAACACAATAGCAAATTTGCAACTTGGAGATTTGGGGAAAAAGGAAAAGGGAAATCGTCATGCTGGCAGGGAGGCCCTATAGAGCTTCAGTTTCTCTTGCCGGTTTAGCAAGGCCCAGCCCGCCTGCACTTGCCAAGGATTCTAAAGCTGGGCTGCTGACGGCGTGTGGTTCGGAAATGGAGCCCAAGCCTTGAAAGATGAAGGGGAAGTCCAATACCGCCAGGTGGGCCGTGTTAATGAGCCATCTCCCTTTCCAGTTCCCAACTTCCCACCTAGATCTGTGATATACAGTACGTGGGAAAAATTTGAAGGCTGTCATTATAATTTTGCCATTCTGTCTCACAAGTCAGTGACTCATGTGAGCCCCACATGTTAGTGATATACTAATGTTATACTAGTATCTCCAAGACTCCAACTATGCAACATTATAATGGCATTGTTCAACTTGTCAAAAAAAAAAAAAAACTAATCTAGGATCACCCGCTATTCGACTTGGACAGGTTTGTGGTGTGGGCGTGTGGCCATAAATCGAGTAGAGTAAAAAAAAAAATAAAATTGTGGTGTGGCTTGTGACCAGCTGGCCTGCTGCTAATTTCAAATTTAACTGTGGTATGATCATGTGCAGATAAGCTCACACATGCCACCTCACTGGCTCACTGAGGAAATGTGAGTACTTAGCAGGCCAGCAGCGCCCCTTGCCGGGTGGTCAGGAGCCGATCATTAGCCTGTCGCCTGGTGACTAGTGTGTGCCACTCAGAACGATCCAGACTGCATGCACCAGGCACGTACTCCGTACGGTGCAGATGTAGCGGATGGACCTGGCCGTCGGCGGTGGTGTCGGGCACTTGCCACTTTTGGTTGTGCCCAGGCGCGCGCGGCATATGGATATGGAATCATCGTCCGGTTGCTTTGGCTTTCTCTGCAACCGATCCTTACTACTAGTAGCTTTATCTGACCAACCAGTCGTTGCGGCAACCGGCAAGAAAGAGCGATGACGACTGACTGAGAAACACGTGATCGAGCAGTGTGTAAAACTAATCAAAATCGGCAAAAGCAAAGATAAAATCTGATTTCATGTTGTCCCTAAATAATTTTCATCATTACTGTATGTGTCACAAGTTTAACACGATTTATACGTCCCCAAATGAACTCACCTAAGCTCACTTAAATTGGAGAAGAAGAGAGGGAGGGAGGGAGAGAATGCGCAGGGTCACCCGTCACGATATGGCGCGGCCTTCTTCTCCGATGGTAGTAGTGACAACGAGGCATCGAGACAGGTGAGTGCTCGAAATTGTAACTCTAGCCCGGCGAGCCTCCTTCTCCTCCGGCGGGGCGCACAAATGTGTCGCACGAGTGCGTGAACACGCAATTCATCACGTGTTTAAGTTTCTAATTTTCAAAAGATAAAATCTGATCAAACAAGTTCTGATCAATTATATATCGATTGAGGAGCCAATCATGCACGAGTCAAAAAAAATTCATGCCGCTCAATGATTCCATTTATTTCATTTATCGATTTGATCCGAGGTCCTTTTCCCGTTTCTGAGACTGTCTCCAGCAATACGCATCTAAATACGAGACCCATTATTTTGCGCGTCACGGAGTGTGAAAGTCCAAAACAAACCTTCTCCAACAGCTATCGCAAAAAGTAGAGCCCGGGTAGCTTCGGTGTGGGCGCGCCTCCCTGTCGCCGCCCTTCTCCGGCGCCACGCTGCAGGCGCTTCTGAGCCCTTCCGTCGCCGACCTGCTTCGACACGGGCTCGCCTGGGCCTCCCCCGTCGTCGCGTCCGTCTCATTGCCGCCCCGCCCCAGCGCTGGCACACCTCGCGTTACCACCCTGACGGCCTCCCATGCATGAGCACGCCTACTCGTGCCCGCTCCGCCCTGGCATGGGCCCTCCTCATCGCCGCACCGACGTGGACCATCACTGCCTCATCCTGGTGTCAGCAGGCCTTTTCCCTGTCCAAGCTAGACATTTGCGTCATGGAGGGAGACTATATATATTTGGGTTTTCTCTTTTCTCCTATGTAAAATAAGTACTCCTATATTGAAGAACATTTTTTTTTTCACTATGAAGCACCTATTTTAGATTTGGATTTTATTTTGCATAGTTTGTTGGAGATAGTGTGAAGGTTGATGGATGGGGAGGGCTGAGCGGGGTCGCGCATGCATCGTGGCGTGGCGTGTCCGCCCGACTCCCATGCTTGCAAGGGCGCGCAACAACGCTATAATTATGCACATCGATCCACCACGTCTTTTCTCGAGCTCGTCCTTTCTTTCCTTTCCTGATAGGCAGGGGCATCAGGGCTTCTGCTTCCTCCCCTTTTGCTTCTTTCCATTCGACGATTCCCTTCTCTTTTCTGTTTATAGCCCAGCCCTGCAGGGTGTCTCGTTTCATTCACACACCCAAGTTTGCATGAGCAGCACCTGCTCATTTTGAGACTGACATGTAGCCAAACGCGGGGGCATAGGAAAGCAGGGGCAGTCGGGCAGAGGAGGGAGGAGGAAGTAAGGAACAGATCGGACTGTGCGCCTCGTGATCGGCGACGGCCGGGCGATTCTCTGCTCCGACGGCCGGCCAGTCCAAAGTCCAAGAGCACCACAGCACCAGCGCGCGCCCGCGTCCCCAGGCTTTTATTTGCCGGCCGCCGCGAACGCGAACGCCTGGGAGACTGCTCCCCGCTTCACGTGGCCGCCCTCGGAGACGAGCCCCCCTTTTGACCCTTGACCGCCCGCACTGCCTGCCGCCTGCAGTCCGCAGGCAGAGCCAGAGCCAGAGCCAGAGCCAAGCCAGCCGACACGCAGGCAGACATGCGCGCTGGGGCATCCGCATCCGCATCCGCATCCGCTTCTCGCTTCCTGTGCCGCGCCGCGCCGTGCCACCAAGATCTCCGTCACGCGTGCGTCGCCGTCCATATAAAACCAACCAAACCAAACCAAACCACCGGAGCCAGCCGACGCCACCGCCCGCTCGGCTCGAGATCGCCGCTGTGCAGTGCGCGCACACGGAGCTACTGCTACGGTCCAATTCATTCATATCCCGATATACTCCTACCACGCCACACCCGCTGACCGACCACTGCGACGACTAGCCCCAGCCCCGGCCCGGCCACGATGCTGCAGCAGGAGCTTGCGCCGTGCGCGTGCTGGCGGCCGGATCGCGGCGGCGTCGCCGGCCTTCTCACTGCTGTTACCCATGCACATGGGGTTGCCGGCGGGGCAGTGCTACGACCATTGCCACGTGGAGGAAGGCGGGTCGCCGTACGACGTCGCCGGGGCCCCGGTCGACTGCACGCTGTCGCTCGGCACGCCGTCCACGCGCCGCGCCGATGCCGCCGGCGTTGCCCATGCACGCGGTGGCGGTGGCTGTGCCGGTGCCGGTGCCGCCGACCCCAACCAAGGCTCGCCGCCCCGGCGGTGCGCCAACTGCGACACTGCGTCGACGCCGCTCTGGCGGAACGGGCCGCGGGGACCCAAGGTGTGTCCGCGTCGACATCGACACGACGACCCCACCTTTTTCTTTTCCTTTTCGCATAGTAGCGCACAGTTCGGCCTCCTGGCTGCCATGCCCCATGCATGCAGGCCCACGCGCTGGTCTCATCAGTGTCTCACGTTCCCCTGCTCTCGCTTCTGTTGCAGTCGCTGTGCAACGCGTGCGGGATCCGGTACAAGAAGGAGCAGCGCCGCGCCACGGCGGCCGTCGCGCCGGCGACGCAGGACAGCGGGGTCGTCCGCCCGTACGCGTGCGGAGGCTACGCGCGGCCGCCGCCGCAGCAGCAGCAGGAGCAGCAGTGGGGATGCTACTCGGCGGCGTCCTACGGGATGTATGGTGGCGACGTCGGTGTCGTCAACGCAGCGGCGGCGGCGGACGGGTCTTGCCTGTCGTGGATGCTCAACGCCGTGCCTTCCTCGCCGGCGTTCGCCGTCCGGGAGAGCCACACTTTGTTCCAGTACTACTAGCAGCACTAGGCTACTGACAAGAGAGAGTCGTTAGTAGTAGTGATTTTGTTACCTGCTTATTATATTGTTATTAATTAATGCGTTCAGGTTCAGCAATGAGATCTTCACAAAGTTCAATTGTGCTGCTATACCGACCAGGCAAGCACCAACGTGCAATTTTGGAAGCTGGAGCTCGCATGCCAAATTGCGTCTTTTTATTGTACCATACTCCCTCCATTTCGTTTTGGACAAGGTTTAAATCAAACATTCGTAATATAAATAATGAATAACTTTTAAATTATTAAGCTCGTCAAAAATATGAAAACTATATAAATAGATTTATCTTCAAATATACTATTATAAAAGTATGTATATATCACTTGTCGATAAATATTTTTATAGAAATATAAGGTCGAAGTCATGCTTCGTAGACCGTGTCGTTGTCCTGGACGACATGTAAATTCGATACGGAGGGAGTACTGTAGTAGATCCTAGGTGATTTAGCTAACACTGCTTTTCACTGTTTAGTATCCTGTTCGCTTGAGTTTATCAGTCAAAATCAATATCTTTTTAACATTTTTTCTCACAATAAATTAGTGTAAACCAAAATCAGATCATTTTTATCCAGAAAAAAAAAGAGTGGATATAGATGGCGACAGTGTTTTGCCCACTTTTGCTCAGTATGAGGTCACTCCACCGACGATCAATCATCACTTGCTCTGCATATGAGTGCATGCATAGTAGTAAAAATTTTCGCTCAATTTGGAACAAGGATTACTACGTTTGAAAGAATCAATTCATAGCAAGTTTTGGACAAATTAGTATAGCTGTCAAATGGCTCTACTACCCTTAATTAATCTGAGTCCCACCATTAACTTGCACAACAATCGATGTTTGGATTACATGCTAGATGGGAGAACAGAAGGGGATTTAGAGATGGGAGGTCAGGACAATAGATGGGAATACGATGAGTATAAATAGCTCGGTAGACCGCTTCCTCCTTCAGGAATTATTTGTGGACACTTTTTTTCTCTAGGAATTAATTTTTTCCGTGACGATGGAGTAGTTGAGTACTCCTTATATATATATCTCACACTCACTAGTGGCGGGCGCGCGAGAAGGGACTATGTTGCGTGAGAGAATGTAGCTGTGTTGATGGAGAGCATTATAAATTATATCTCAGTGCTAAAGTCATTTATTTCAGTGCCGATGTTAATTGATCAATTATTTTCAGTATGTATTTGTAAACATCAAGGAATGAAATAAGATATTAAGGCATGAAGTAGGTTATTCATTGTTCGAAGCATAATTATACAGTTACTATATAGAGCTATCTTTACAATAATTGCATTACTTAAGTAGATATGCATATGCATAAGTTTACAATTAAAAGCATCTGGTTTTGCAAGAGTTAGTGGAAGAGTAATTGCCTGGATATTAGACAGCGAACAGGCTGAGAAGATGTGGAGTCAGTTTACATTAGTGACGAGCATTGCTAATTAATTAACGATGACTAAGCTTGGCCCCATAGATTAGTACGCGAAGGAGGCCTGGAGGCAAAAGATGAAAAGCATTTCTCTTTGGAAACTCCTAGTTTCTTGCATCTCCTTTTGGCTCAGCTCTACATCTGTTAATTGGATAGGCATAGCTGTCATTCATTTTATATTTTAGAACGGAAATTTGGAAAATCCCTTTTATAAGAGAAATTGGAAGTATAAGCTAAAACATTACTCTACCTTCTCGTTCGGTTTCCAGCTTCATTAGAGGTTGTTGTCGTTGTCGTTAAGCATGTATTGTCTAGGATTGTCTGTAGAAAAAGGAGAAGAGGATTGCGTAGAATACATGGCCACTAAAAAAAGTTCAATACCGCTACTATGAACCAATCAAATATGCAAGAAATTGGGTCTCAACTCTAACCTGAACAATGAGCACTTTCCTCTCTGTATACCTGGAGGAAATAGGTGCCTGTCATAATGGGTAGAGAGAGAAATGACATAGAAAGAACAGAATTTTCCCCAGCATTTCATTTGTGCAACATAAACCTCCAGATTCCATGAAAATAAGTAGACATGGGCATAAAAGGTCTTAAATGTCTCCATACCAATAAATGCATAATAACTGTTATGTAAAAGGTTGCAGATGTGAACCATACTAGGCCTTACCTTATCTGATTCAGGTTATGCTAAACTACAATGTCAGAAGAGGCAGACCATGTAAGAAAGACATTAAAATAATATTTAGTAAGCATGAAGCACACATGCTATAGTGGTACCATTATTATAATATGGCGACAATGATCACGTCAGCATCAGTGTTTGGAGACCACAATGGATAAAATCGAATTGAATCAAATCAGGCTATGTACCATAAAAATCACTGATAATGTAAAAAAAGAATTAGATAAAATGCTCACCATGAATCTGTACTCGGTCAAACATATATGTTTTGTTACATCTAATGCTTCCCAACCAAAATAGGCCTACAAAGAAGCACACGTTGTTGGCCTCATCTAGTATGTGAGGTAGAAATTATGTGTAGACCTTATCTAGGATTGTATGCCTAGCAGGAAGCACTAAATTTAATATATGGATCTCTGGTGTAAAGGAAATACAGAAAATTGAGCATGTAGACATGCCTAGCATGAAGCAGCAAATCTAGTACAGGGATCTCTGATGCAAAGAAAATATGGAAAATTGAGCATGTAGACATAGCAACAGCCCTATCTATAGATAGAGATGTAGAAAAATACCATCCTTTGCAAGAATTAAAGCAAGCAGTGAAACAAACACATTCTGTTGTCTTGTGGCATGGAGATACATTTTCATCACAAGGTATAGAGAAAAAAATATTTCCATCACTTGCACTGAGCATCAGGGGTTTGGAGAGGCAGTAAGTACTCAAATGTGCAAGGGAAAAGCGGTATGTACAAATGAAATTTATAAAATAAATGCATGTATCACATAGTAGTACGCAGTTGTGTCCCAAATTAGCATAGCTAAGTATTCTCAACGACAGAACAGAGGTACAGCATGGGGAAATAATTTAGTAAGATTGGAGTGATTTAAATTCTTGAATATACAAGAACTGTGCTTCACTGCATTAACAGGAAGGAACTCCTAGAGATGCAGCAGACAACACTCTCTAAGGTATTGAAAGAAGAACAAAATGATAAACTAAACCTACCATCTAGTACAATGAATCCACCACAATAAAAAACAGAGAGAATTTAGTAGATAAGAGTAGCCTTAGAAATGAATGAAATGACATCATTTGATCTATTGTAGTTACCACATCTTAATTGAAACCCCAGGAGTGTAGGTCCATCTCATATTCCTTAAAACCAAGTGTGGACCACTCTGCTTTCCATAAGTTTTTATAGGGAAAAGGTGAATTGCAACAGCTAATTAAGCATGATAGAGGCAACATGTAGGCGCAACTAATGGAGAGAAATACAGGCCTTCCATTTAACCTTGTTGCGGTGAAATTATCCAGCTAATCACCAGCACCTTATTTTAAAAAGTTGGAACCTGGCTACTATTTGGAAAATTTGAGCATGTGTTTTCCACAAAGATTAGGGTAATAATAGCATTTGCAGCGTAGCAAACGGTGCCCAAATCTGTTATGTAAACCATCTCTCTGCCATGTCATATTTGTTATGTAATCCAAATTTAGTATTTTAAATGACCTTCAAAAATTTTTAGCAATTTAAATATGCCATGATAGCAGCATATGAAGAACAAGAGTCTTTTTACCACCTTTATTAGCAAGTGTGGGAATGTATATGACATCTAGCAGATTTAACCCAACAAAAATGTATCCATCAGAGTGAAATGCTCATAATCTGAAATAGCTACACAATTTGTAGAAACAAATATAGTAATTGCACCATACAAATTTTATTGTAGCAGTCTACATGAACTTGCTGAAATGATCATTTAATGTGCTACCTCTGCAACCTACCTACTACTACATCGAGACAACAGCATAGAGATGTGTACTTATATGGCTAATGGTAGCACTTAAGCCTTGGTTCATTGAGGCTAGAAAAACTGGAAGAATGGTAAATTGAAATATGGTGCCTTTATCTGAAATCTTGAAAAATAGATGTACAAATCATACAGTGCCCACCTGCTGATGTTAAAATAGATGATAGCAAAGTGAAATAACAGAGGGGCTTCTACGCTTATCTGATTGAAACAAACAGATTTACACTCCTGTGCTTATGATATAAATTGATCGAATGAAACTGTAAATTGGTAGATTTAACTGAAATATGATAAAGATTATACTATAATATAGTACCCATTAAGAAATTCAGTAGGTTTATCTTTTTTGAATCCCATATGTTTTATGGTAGTATGAATCCACTGGTTATTTTAGTAACTGTATTTTTCCAAAAGTTGGTGAACAGATGATTTATTTAATTTTGCCACATGTTCTACCTCATGTCTGAAACACAAGACCCATTATAGTAGTTTCAGGATTTCCAACACCGTAAGTGTGTACAAAGAAGACATCAGGTTGAGGTTAACACTAATTTTAAAAAGTCAGTGTCTAGGCAAGACAAAGACTGAACCCTATCATTGGTAACAAATACGAAACTGAATCCTATCAAATCTCATTATATTAGAAAGGAACAAAATACTGATTCAGAACCTATATATGAGTGGTAATACTTATCTGCAGTGTTAGTCCAAGGTGGTCTCATTCTCTGATTGATCTCATATTAGCCTATACATGCAAGAAAGCAACAAGGCACCATTATTTTGCAATGATCAGTAGTTTATTTGAGTCCAATTTACAGTCATCGATAGTTTCTCAGCTCAGAGCTAATTGTTGTTCTTTTTCTTACATTTTCTTCTCTTTCTCTCAAGTAAAGATCACCTCTAATTTTTAACGTCGTTTTGTTGGCTACTTTGACACTGGGAATAAGTAACGCAGGAATCATTTTATTACAATTCAGGATATAAAAGAGCATGTTCAATCGTAAACAGTACTCCCTGTAGACAGTCTTGCGCAGTCCCTGATGGCCATTACTAACTAAACAAAAAACTTTATGAGTTCACACCTGCATGGCAATCAAATTCAAATAAACAATAAATAATCAATTTCAGAATCTTAGAGATTCATAGAGTGCAGGAGGAGGGGCATTTACAAAAGCTGCTGCTTGCGGAGGCCAGTGTAACACTCCAGAGTTTGTGTCCAGAGCGAAATCTTCGTCAAAGTGAAGCGAGCAGCATATACAGTACGTAGTAGAAGAGAGGATCTTGGGGAAGAGCCATGAGATGGAGGAGACGAGGAGGAGGCATCACCTTATGGCGCCGCCGCTGCGTCCGGCGAGGAATACGCCACGCGCAGCCGGATTCTTTGAGCCACGGCCAGCTAGGGTTTGGAGCGGCTGGAGGAAGCAGCGCCGGGGGCGCACCTGTGGCAACGAGCACCTTGAGGATCCGGTCGCGCCGCCGCCGATTCTTCGTACCACGGCCAGCTAGGGTTTGGAGCGGCCGGAGGAAGCAGCGCCGGGGGCGCACCTGTGGCGGCGAGCACCTTCAAGACCCGCTCGCGCCGCCGAGGAAGACGAGGAGACGGAGGAGGCGGCGGAGGGCAAGGGCCACCGTGGCTCCCCGCCCACGGCCAGCACTGTCACTGCTATCCGCCCGCTTAGAGAGAAGGTGCGGGAGGCGGAGTGGAGGAAGGAGGGGAAGGCAGAAGAAGAGTGTGGAAGGCACCGGACGGCTCAGAAAAAACTGAAGACCAAGAATTTGCACGCTGATTCGGACGAAAAGCGGGTGAGACCGCATGAAGAACCAACGAATCGAACGAAACCTGATTAATTCAAGGAAAATCAGCTCCTAAGCACTGTTTGGTAGATAATCTTGACCGTTTATGAAGGCAATCAAACGGCTAAACTAATTTTGGTGGACGTGGCGGCCACTTCCATCAGAGGAGCAGGCGCACCTTGTCTAGGAAAAAAAAGGCACCGGACGGCTCGGAAAAAACTGAAGACCAAGAATTTGCATGCTGATTCGGAACGAAAAGCGGGTGAGACCGCATGAAGAACCAACGAATCGAACGAAAAGCTGATTAATACAAGGAAAATCAGCTCCTAAGCACTGTTTGGGTAGATAATCTTGACCGTTTATGAAGGACAATCAAACGGCTAAACTAATTTTGGTGGACGTGGCGGCCGCTTCCATCGGAGGAGCAGGCGCACCTTGTCTGGGTAAAAATATTACTTTCTACCGTGCCTAAACAATTTTTTTTTGATGAAATCGTGCCAAACAATTTTAAGCAGTCATTATCACTACCAATAAACAATCTTAAAGCACCCACTCAAGGTTGAGCTTCCTTGAGTCACAAAGGCGCAAGATGCGGTAGAAGCTGGTAGGCCTCAATTCAAGCACATAAAAGCTTTCTAGCCACTTCCAATATTCAATTTCTAAGGGAAGGTCACTTGATCCCCCGCCAGGCTATTTAGGAGTTGGCAAACTTTAAAAGTAAGAACACTTCAATTTTCAATTAATCAAACCGTAAACTTTTTTTGCAGGCATGAACACTGCATCAATCCGAGCCCCAGGCTGCCGATCAATTACGGAGCGCGGCCAAGGTGATTCCGAGAGAGATTGTGATCCCACACTTGTTCTAAGTCACCTCGTTGGTGATCCCTAGACCTGTAGCGCCGGCGACCCTTCCGGTCAAGGCATTCTCACGCCTCACTCACCAACACCTGATTGGCGGCGGCCACTGCAAATTGTAAATTAGCCGACCCGATGCATGCAATCACATATTGTTTTGAAACCCTTTTTCGCTGCTAGGGCCCAAGTGTTGCTTAGGTTTTAGTTGTTGGGATCATGTTGTTGTGGCCAGCCGCCACCCTGGCGGTTGGATCTAGCCGTCATGGGTAGGTAGGCCCGGTCGGCTGGTGTCGCCTAGAGTGGCCATACCATCCGCTATCAGTAGGGGCACGTGCCATCACCAAGTTCCAACCACGGACGTGCCTCCCTTGTTTTGGGGGGTTGAGGGAGGAGGAGGGTAGGGCACTAGATACGCCTACTGGGGCCTTGGAAGCGGCCCAAACCCGCGCCACCGCTATAGCAATGGTCGGGGAGGTGGGTAGAAGCGAAGGAGGAAGGAGCCCCACCATCGCTACTGCCCCGACTGCTGCATGTGCTCCATCCTAGCTATGCCGCAGCCTCAGCGGAAAGGCCGCATTAAGCCCCACACGGTTCGAGCAAGGGCGCGCCCCACCGGCCCCCTACTACACACAACGCCACTATCGCCGAGCGCGAGGAAGGGGCCCGTTGATGCCATCCCGGTAGGGCACATGACCCTACCAGTGGTAACGCTGTAAGGAATGGGAGGTAGGGGGGAGGCAATGGCTAGGGTGAGAACCTGCCAGAGTCGAGTGTGTGTGGGGGGGGGGGGGGGGGAGGAGGAGATGATCATATCCGTGAGCATGTTGATAGATTCAACGAATGTTAAGTAATGGATCTATAGACTACCTTACGAATATTTGGATCCGCCAAATGGTAGATATTTCATGATCATATTCGTGAGCATGTTGATAGATTCAACGAATGTTAAGTAATGGATCTATAGACACATTACAAATATTTGAGTATTCATGTTCATACAATTTAGTTATGTACATGTTCAGCGAATTTCCATTCAAACTATAAAATTGCTAAATGAAATAGCTTCAGCTATATTTCGCTATCGCTCTGTTCGCTTTCAACTTACCAGCCAACGTCAATAAGCCATTCAACAGTGTATTTCTCTCACAACAATCAGCCAGCCAGCCGTACAATCCTACCAGCCGAACTAGAGCGTATATCTTTTTAGAGATCCTAGAGGATTTGCCAGGCTATTTGCATATATAGATGAAATGTTAGAGCTCACTGGAAGGACCATTGTATCTCCTCGAGGGTTCTTCCCTTTGTCTCTGGTACCCAAAGGATGATGAACACGAGAGTGAAAGCACTCACCATCGTGTAGGAGGCAAATGTACCTGTAAGATTTGGACACAATGTTAGACTGTTGTAAGGTTTGGTAGTTCATATTCGATCCTACTCTAAACAAGAGACAGACACAAGTAGTATGTATGGACCTGCCGCACTCCAACTCAGAAGCAAATTTGCTGTCATTGTTATTCCAAAGGATGTCAACCAGTTGGCAAGGGTCGCGAAGCTTCCTGCCACACTCTTGATGCTAACCGGAAGGATCTGTCAATATGCAAAGTTTCGAGATTAAACCTTCATTCAGAATCCTTTTCAGCATGTGCCTTAGGCATCTTGTGAGCTATATTAGCGATATGTGATAAGGTCTTCAAAAAAACAGAACTTGTGTTTTCATCATGGTTTGACAGAAAGACAATTACTTAGATTTGTACATATCATTGGTACTATACCTCAGACATTATGATCCATGGAATGGCACCCATACCGAAGGAGAAGGCAATGACAATAGCCTGATCGAAGTAGTTGGGCAAAAACTTACGGCACGGATATTCCACATTTAAAAACCAATGTTCAGACAAAATGTAATTGACAGACTTACCACGACACCGACCAAGGACACCATACTTAAAATGTTATACAAGTCAGAGTCATGTGCAATATTATCCTGAAACGAATAACCCATGACAAGAAAGAAGAATATTCAGTGGATCAAGATGACAGAGCCTGAAATAATATTGCATATCAGAACGTTGATAGATCATGTACTGCATCAGTAAACTAGATTACTCTTGCAAAGAAACTTGAACTTACCTTGATATAAAATACAACAGAAACTACAAGAAGGCTTAGGGTCATCCCAGAAGAAGAAATCTGTATTTTGAAGTCACTATTAAATTAAGGTATAGAAGACTCACAAACTAATGGCTTTAGAGGGAAGCAGAAGTTACAATAAGGAGGATTCTCCGTCCAGCTCTGTCCAAGATCGTGGTTGTAACACTAGTGGCAATGACCTGATGGAATGCTGTTAGAAGATTAATAAAAACGAGAGACTAGGTCAGGCTTGTACAGTTATTGGGTACTTGCCGCGATAGCTCCAAGTACACACGTGTCCAAGTTACTATTCTTGAGCCCTGAAAAACTTTGATTGTTAGCTAGAACACAAAGTCAAAAGGGACCTAACTAGCACTGCTGCAGATAAATACAAGATAAATACAGAGAAGATATGACAATCTTACAGAAAACAATAAAATGCCATCATTCATCAAAGTAGAGAATGATAAACCATGTTGCAACTTTTTTTTTTCCACACCGGTAAAAACAGAATTTCATTACCAAAGCAACGACATTACAATTGAGTTTCAACGACAGGTACCCAGCTAGTTTACTAGTCGCAACCACAGCTAACAAAATTGCTCAACCATGTTGCAACTTACAAGCGGAATCATATATTAGCCTTTTTTAACAAGTTATAATGTGTTAGGACTTGGGAAAAGTAAGGTCACTCTATCCCAATTCACTATTTTGGCAATTGTAATGTACTACACTGTTCCTATGTTCTGTAAAAAAAATATTACCAATCACGCACTCATGCTTTTTATTCAGCAAACAACCAAACAGTTCCCTAAGACCCTAATGAGCCAGTTAAATTTGGAAGGAATCAAAAATCTTTCCTAAATTTAAGATGCCCAACTGTAAGAAAATCACAAGCCACTAAACAAGTGCACATCTTACCTGCTGCTTTGAAGATGCTACCTGAATAAAAGAGTATACCGTTTATTCCACTTAGCTGTTGCAACACAAGTAGGCCAATTCCTAGCTGCCAAAAGTTGTAGCATTGTCATAAGCTGTCAGTTACAGAATGTGATCACTAATTTGACACCATATATATGCAGATAAAGTTACAAACTTACAATTAGGGGCGTGCGGTATTTCTTTTGGTTCAACTCTTGAAGACGTATTGTACCACATTTGGTTGCTGATGCTACAGCTATCTGCATAAAGCAAAACGTTATTACCATTGATTCCATAAGAATGAATGAAGTACATAGAACTATACGCCAAATATTACAGAAAATAATAATACACAGAGTGAAGACCTGTCCAAATAAACTGTACTCAGTCATTCTAAATGAATGACAGTAAGTGCGCACCGTTATATCATCCACTTCTGCAGTAATGTCAGAATCGATTCCCCTGAGGACTTGTAGAGAAGTCTCGCAATCATCCATCATATTCATCCTTGCCTACAAATATAAGGGAAAACGGCCATTGGAAATTGCAATTGGACATAATGATTCAGAGTTTCATTTTTCAACTTTTGTGTGTGTGTGTATATACCAGCCATCTTGGAGATTCTGGAATGAAGAATAGGCCAGGTATCAACAATAAGCAGGGCAGGGCTCCTACAAGTGTGGCATCATACACTTTACAATAGAACAGTGTGGCCTAAAAGCCCAAATATTTGCCTACTACATTTGTACTATCCAAAATATGTGTCCAAATTATTCAGAGCTGCTGATCACTGTGAGCTAAAATATAAGAGTTGAAATGCAAACTAAGAGCAGCAGGCAGCCAGGTTGGACAGCCTTCGCACTAGTCTCTTGGCAGGTTTGGAAGGAGCGCAATGCCCGCTGCTTCAGGAACTCGCCCTCCACGATCATTGAGTTGCTCCAGATCATCAGGGCTGAGGCCAATCATTGGATCAAGGCCATCACCAACGGGTTGGCAGTTCTAGCCGGAAGGGAAGGTAGCGTAAGCGTCAGGCTTGAGCCCACGATAGTTGCAAAACTTGCAAGCACAATGTAGCGCCGTGTTCTGCCGGCGGGAATCCGCTTGTAACTTTATAAACTCTTATCTTCTTAATACAATGAGAAGCACACTATTGCATATTCGAGAAAAAAAAGGATAGCCGCAGCAGGTTTACTAATGTACTAGCAGGGTTTAGCCACGTTACCTATTAATGCAAGATGTCTCCAAGGAAAAAACAAGCCAAGCACATAGGCAAGCATGACGCCAAAGGTTGCAGACAACTGTAGAATGAGCAATTGCATAGTAAGGTCGGAATAAACAAGCTAAGTGTTTGTGTCATGAAAATATAAGACACATGTGGGTACGAACAAACCGGGTTCACTGCGCCAAGAGCTCCTCTCATGTTCTTAGGAGATATCTCTGCTATGTATACTGGTACCTAGTGGCAAAAAATTCACAGAACAAAATTAGCTGATATAGCCAATCCATCCTTCCGTTGGTCTTCTGCCAATAAAAACTAACTTCATAGGGATGGACCACTTTGTCTAAAAAATGCTGACATATCAGCCAGTCCATGCTCCCATTGGTTTTATGCGCATAAAAATAGACTTCAAAAGGATGGATCACTTTGTCTTAAAAATGTTGACGTATCAGTTGATATTTTTATCGGACAGGTTAAAAAAAAAAAAAAAACAAGTAGTAGTACTCTTACTCTCAAGGTATGCATAACCAGGCATGGAGTTTTATCATACATACCACATAGGAAATGACACCGACACCAAATCCTTCAAGCAATCGTCCCGTGTACAGAAACGAAGTGTCCTGGAGAGCAGACCAGACAACGACAGCCATCAAAGCCGATGTTGCTATTTGTGAAGCAATGAGTGAAAGTAAACTGACCACGTAGTGCCATACCTTTGCGAAGGAGATTGCAAGCCAGCCCATGATGTTGGGAACTGCCGCAATCATCAGTGACTGCGAAACAGTTTACCAAGCTAGTTAGCGTAAAAGAGCACCCCAGGTAAATGTGCCAAAGAAAAGACATGACTTCGGAACAAGATTCAGTAAATCCATCACCGCTGATCATGATCTGGCTGTTAATGTGCCAAATTAAACAGCACCTTAGACTTAGTGTATTATAATTAAATTTAAATATTGTACTACTGTCAACTCTCTGAACAGTATCTATCAAAACCAGGACAACAAGCAAAAAATCGTATGAGCAGCACATATAGACTTTTGAATTTTGAAAAGTCATCAATTTTCTCGGCCATGTGTCGCATTCATTTATTGCGGCAAGGAAACACAAGTCGTAGAAGGAAAATGAACAACAGAAGGAGCAGAGCAGAATTGTTTCTCACCCCTCTGCGGCCAATGTACTTGGACATCAGCCCGCTGGCGATCGCTCCGACCATGGCGCCCACGTTGGACAGCGAGCCGAACGCCGAGAACTGCGCGTGAGCTCGATCAATTGTTTGCTCGTTTTGGAGATGAGACAAGTAAGAAGAAACCGTGGAGCCGAGCGTGAAGACAGACAGGGTGGTGTGTGTGGGGAAAACTGGGGAACGACGACGACGGACGTAGTACCTCGGAGATGGAGAGGTGGAGGTCCCGAACCATGGCGTCCTGCGTCGGGGAGGAGTACCCGCTGGTGAAGCCGAACTGGATGGGGCCGAGCGCGACGATGAGCGTGCAGAGGAAGGCGGGCACGTGGTGTGGCGGCGGCGGCGGCCGCAGCATGGACGACGAGCTGGCACCGCCGGCGGCGAGGCCGGAACGGGCGCGTCTCTTTCGAGAACCAGCTCGCGCCGCTCCTGGGCGCCTTCGGCAGCAGCGGCGCGCCGCCCTGCTGGTCGCCATTGCTCGCCATGGCGCCGCGCTCGCTGCCCGGAGACCCACACTAGCTACCAGGCAGCGCGCGCGATCACCACTCGCCACTTCACCAGGCAACAGAGGCAGCTCGATCGCCTGCCGCGTTTGCGTTGCGTGGGGATCGGCGACGGTGGGTGGTGGCGGACTGGCGTGGGGCGGGCTGGCCGGTCGGTCGGCTGCCTGGGAGGATCGGAGGGGCGAGGAATCGGAGGAGGCCGAGAGAGCCCGACGCGAATGCCAGAGAATCCCGCTCGTCTTTTATTGTTTTGCAGCCGGGAACGAGGAACGTATACGCATATTGCACGTTTCCGGCTGCGAAGGCGGCTGAGGCGCATAATTAAGGATCCCACGCCGACCCGACACCCTGCTAACGGAGAGAGATTTCACGTTTTTTTTTCGCGTTTTTGGAGAGTGATGAAGGGAAGGACGCTGATACTACAACGCAAGCAAAACTCAAAGAAGTCTGCTTGCCACTGGTTGGTTTCAGCGAATCTACCTCTTTCGCGGTTGTTGCGCCTAATAAACGGATCACTGTATCTACATCAAGTAGGATATAGGACGGTCCAAGGTGTGGCGCCTCTGTGTTTTGGTCTACATCCGGTAGGATAGAGGACAGGCCAAAGTGTGGTGTGTCTGAGAAAAGTTACTTCCCAAGGATCACAACATGTACGCTTTGTGTGTTTTTCTAGGGAGATGGTAATGTAGCAATTGCAAAGATCACAAACATTAGTACACATTGTGGATCTCCATGAAAAAGGAAGAGTCCACACTGTAATTGAAGCATACTACAAGTTACACACAAGTGCAATCAATGAACCGAAGCCAGTAACGAATGCGCTTGAACGATGTGAGCCGTAGCGTCCTAAATATTGGACGTCGATCTGAACTAAGCCCATAATGACATTGTTCAATTTCATCGATTCTTCTTTATTTCTGTACATAGAGCTATGATTTACTCTACATCTAGCTGAATTACACAAGTTAATGATAACAACAACAAAAGGGGAAAAAAAAATACCAACCATACCGAAAAGGGAGAATTAGGTGTATGGCCTCTGAAAGAAAAAATTAAGTTCAGGTATTTAGCCTTTTCGCGAATGAATTTAGGTGTATAGCCTTTAGTGAATTTTTTATTAGCTCTATGTCCTTCCGTTCAATCTGTTAGCCTTCTCTGTTAGGTCATCCATGTCATGGCACGCGAAATGACAAAATTACCTTTTAAACCAGTCTCAGTGCAGGATAAAATATGAAACAGGTTTCTCCCTTAATAGAGTCATTGCATAGTTCCATGTGTTATTTTAGTTTATTTGGGTCTCACTGTCTCCCACTTTTTTCTCTCTCCACCTGAGCTCCAAGGCAGCAAGCTTCGTGGGCAGACGACAGCACGAACCTAAACTCCACGGCGGGCGGCGTTGCTCGCGACTGTGGCAGGCGCAAGCGTGCGGCCGAGCGGCAGATCTTGAGGTCAGACTGCGACGGACGCGAGCACGTGGCCGGGCAGCGGAGCTTGAGGCCAGCGACCATGGCGGATGCAAGCTGGCAGGACGGGCGACGGAGCTCGTGGGCGGCGCACGCGGAGGAGCTGCTCGATGGCGGCGCGCACGGAGGACCTGCGCGGTGGTGCTCGCCCGCATGCTTGGAGACCGGCGGAGCTCGTCCCTGTGCCCCGGCGACCCCGCTCCCTTGTCCCCTGGCGGCCTCGGCCCCGAGCTCCGGCGGCGCGCACAGAAGAGCTGCCTGGTGGAGGTTGCCCGCACGCATGGAGACCGGCGGAGCTTGCCCGCACGCATAGAGACCAGCGGAGCTTGCCCCAGCGCCCTGGCGAACCCGCTCCCTTGCGCCCCGGCGGCGCGCACCGAGGAGCTGCATGGCGGCGCTCGCCCGCACGCATGGAGACCGGCGGAGCTCGTTCCTGCGCCCCGACGACCCCGCTCTCTTGTGCCCGGCGGCGCGTCCGTCTGTCCGTGCCGCGGCCAAGTCCGTCTGCTTTTTTTTATTTTTTCGGCTAGGGGCAAAATAGTCTTTTAGCTCCTGAATTAACACCGTTAAGTCACTAAACTGAACGGAAGGCCATAGAACTAATAAAAATTTCGTTGAAGCGCATACACCTAAATTCAATAACGAAAAGACCAAATATGTAAACTCAGTTTTTTCGGAGGGGATAGACCTAGTTCTCTCTACCGAACATAGATCATGCCGCATCGGAGCCACGAGATGGATTCATGGATAGGTGCTCTCTCCTTGTCCTATGGTCCAATTGCAGTTGGGGTAGCTCCATAGACCATAGGTAGGACCCCTATCCATAGGCGGTCAGGCATCGGTGTTTCGGACTAGGAAGAGTGTCGGATTGGATTGGATTGCTCCTCTGTCTGCTAGTTCTATTGCTGTGATTGCTGTTAGGACATATACAACTCACAGACAGCTTGTTGTCTATAAAATACATATAAACAACTAAATAAACAGCTCGTACAATGATCTATCTATTTAAATATCTGCAAACTATTAAATTAAATATATGCATGCATCTCCGATCAAGCAAGAATAAGATCTTGGTGTGACACTTTATTGCTTCTTTGATACAAATGAGATTAAGCATAAGATGAACATAAATATATTATTTATTTAGAACCATCAATTTAAAATGACATATTATTAAATAAAAAGCATATTTATGAACATCTGATTGTTGCATTTTCAATATGCTGAATATATGATTTCTGAAGTTTTTGATAGCTTTCAGAACTGAAAATACAAATAGTATATTAATAATATATTATATAAACAATCATGTTTATACGAGTGCATGTCGGGTTTCTGGCGGACTCTACTGCTGCCGTGCTTCTAGTAGTCTGGGACCTACAAGGAGGCAGAGAGCGAATGGAGAAGCCGCATATCCGCACGGGATCGACTTTGGCACGTCGATTTCTTGGAGCACGAGCCAGAGCTGTCGACTCTTGAGACGACGGCCCTGCCTCGGCGATTGCACGTCTTGGGGGGTTTGCACGGCTCGTTAAGGCTATCGGACTAATTATCCTTTAAATTCATCCTTAAAAAAATATTTTATCATGGTCATCGAGATTCTCTTCTCTATAACACATTCTTCCGTATTTATCCACCCTCTATATCTCATACTCTATACTAAAACTCTCAACAACGACCGCATTTATCATCTTCTATAAATTCTATCTAAATATATCTATACGAGATCTTGTTTTAAAGGATTTATTGAAATGAATTTAATAGTGTAATCGAAATTTAATTTGATTTTTTATTTATAAGTTATAATATTTTTTAGTCAGTTAAAACAGCGGGCCCAGCACTGCATGCATGTCAGAGGGTGCAGGCTCTCTCTTCCGTGCGTGCCTCCCGCGTTTGCTCTCTCCCGTGATTGGTAACCAGGTTTGGTACCGGCCATACGCTATTCCCCTCAGAGCAGGTTCAATAAGCTTGGCTTATAGCCAAGCCATATCATTTTAAGACTAATTTAGGAAACTACTCATACAATAATTAATCTTCACAGCTTTCACAAAACATATTTTTTATTTATATATGTGGAACCCACCACTAACCCATCCCCATCTTCTCATTCGCCATCCTCAACCGTCGGCCAGTGTCCATCCTCATGCGCCACGCTCGCAGGCGCCTAGTTCGGCTGCAATCAGTCGCATGCTTGGCGCTTGTTGTCTTGGGCCATGTGTTGCGACCAGACGCAGAAGTCGACCAACTTATACTCTCTTCTTTTTTCTCTCTCATCCATGTAGGATTTTGCTGATGTATCTTGGTTATAAGCCAACCTGACATGTATTATTGTACTTGCTCTCAGAATACCAGACACATGCATCTCCTGAAAAATAACGGACGTCTTTACAGTACCCGGTGCAGATGATTTTTAAGCTATATCTGTTTTCAGGATGGAGTAGAGAATGCCAGTGCGGGTAGTCTAAACAGCGATGTACGTACCCTTATAGCAACTCCAGCAGTAGACCCCAAATCAAAGCCCTCATTTTTTATTTGGGTGCTCACCCTCATATTTGTTGGCCCAAATTTATACTTTCTCTCCAACAATAGCACCCAAATAAAGACCCCAGATCCATTTTAACACACAATGACGAATGGAACCCGCTCGTCATCCTCTCTTCCCTTTCTTCTTCCTTCTTTTCTACAACTTCGGCACCTGCACATCGCACAGGCACAATGCCCACCAGCTCGCCGGCTTTAGCTTGCGCACTCAGTCACAGTCACAGGCAGGCCAAGCCATCGAGATGCCTGTTTGGGAAGCGCAGCAACAGCTTCAACGGCCGCCGGTGCCACCAAACTCCCCAACGGCCGCTGGCGTGAGGTTGCTGTCGTCGTCCTCAGCGCGCGTCAGCGTCCATGTCCGCCTCTGCCTCGTCGTCCTCGGGCACGTCCCGCGGGCGCGACCGCTTGTCGGAGCTCCAGATCTTCCGCCACTTCGACCATGACATGGACGACCGCATCTCCGGTGCGGAGCTGCGCGAGTTCCTCGCGTCCATGGGTGACGGCGGCGGCTTGGTGCGAGGACTCAAGGATGACGGGGGAGGAGCTGTGGCGTGCGGCTTCGCGGCGGAGGAGCAGCGGCGCGCACGTCAGCGTCAGCGTCCGCCTCCGCCTCGTCGTCCTCTGCCACGTCCCGTGGGCGCGACCGTATGGCGGAGCTCCAGATCTTCTGCCACTTCGACCACGACATGGACGGCCGTATCTCCGGCGCGGAGCTGCGCGAGTTCCTCGCGTCCATGGGTGACGGCGGCGGCTTGGTGCTAGGACTCAAGGATGACGGGGGAGGAGCTGTGTTGGTGCTAGTTTTTGCGGGTGCTAACACCGGCTAGTGAATTTGTGCTCTGCGGTTGAGGCTTCGGATGGTGTGCAAGGGGGAACACAAAATTTATATTGGTTTAGGCCAAGAGGGCCCTACGTCCAGTGGAGAGGCGAATCGTGTTGCCTTGCACCGGGTGCTTGTAGTAGGAGTTACAAGCTGAGCGAGAGAGGGAAGTGCTCCCAAATCTCTTGTGTGCGTGTAAGTCAGTGCGAGTCCTGTGACAGTAGCTTGTAGTTGTGTGTGTGGAAGTGGGGAGTATCAGAGTGAGAGAGTCTGTCCTAAGGCTGACCTCTACCCTCCCTTTTATAGTCACAAGGGAGGGACGAGGGCAGCGCGTACATTGTTATGCGTGTTACACTTGGGAGTTGTTGTCATTGTTTGACTGTCGTCAGCTACGGTCTTGTCTCCGCGTCCTAGGGGTATGGCCGTAGTGTTCGTACGATCTTGGTGAGTTCCAAGGCGGCAATAGTCGTCATGATTACGGCGTGGCGTAGTGTCACACCTGATGGCTGTCCTCCTGCACGATATGACAAGAGTCGCCTCGGGGCGTTATCTCCCGAGGCTCGGTACTCCAGGAGGCGCGATGGAACGGAGCAGGGCGACACCTTCCCTCGGGCGCATTTTCGGCTTTCGGACAGTGTTTCCCGAGGGTCAGGTGGGCCCGGACGGAAGGCGTGCTCGTCCTTTCGAGTGGACAGTGCAGTAGGTGCCTTTTCCGTTCTTGCGTAACCAGTTCGTCGGACGCTTGGACTGTCGTAGTCGTAGTCGGTAGATCCCGGCGCAAAACGGGACGGAGCACCATAGACCACACTGAGGAGGGGATGGCTGTTGTGGGTCCGTCAAATCCGTCGCCAGGGAAGTCCTGACAGGTGGTATGGCCATCGTGTGCGTGCGAAGCACAGTCGCGTCAATAATCTCGCCCGACGGGACAGTGCTTGTAAAGTGGTCAGAGAGGCCTCTTGTGGTCCAAGATTGCTCCGCTGACGTCAATTGTGCATTGGATGCTTCAGAAAAGTCGCGCCCGAGGGGGAAGGGGTAGCTTGGGCGAATCGGAGAATCGGCGCCCGAGGGTGCCGCTTTCCCGAGCTCTCTTGGAGAGGCTCGGGCAAATTGGAGAATCAGCGCCCGAGGGTGCCGCCTTCCCAAGCTCTCTCGGGGTGGCTTGGGCGAATCGGAAAATTGGCGCCCGAGGGTGCCGCTTTTCGGAGGGTAGGCTGTCGTTGATGCAGCGTCGTCATGGGCCTCCGTAAGCGCGGCCTTCGTGGGCTTCCACAGGCTCTGCCTGGGCTGGGCCATGTCGGGAATATGTGTTTTTGCATTGAAGTTGGGTACCCCATACTTTGGTACCCGACAGTAGCCCCCGAGCCTGTGGTGGAGTGAAGGCACTCCTCCACAGGCTCAAGCTGGCTCTTCCTGTCGAGGTGATGAAGTATAGGTCGTTTTCTCCGGTGGGTGCGCGCGAGCGCACCCGTCGGGTGTAGCCCCCGAGGCTTATAGGGATGTTACATCCCTCCAAAGGCTTAAAACTGTGACTACGAGTCCTCGGGTGATCTTTGATTTATTTAGGGAAGGTGATGCCTTGGAAATGGAGCCCCCGAGCCTCCCATCGTGGAAGGGAGGTTGTTCGGTGGTATTTCCAAGGTGCAGGGTAAGTTCCTGAGCCTCCGTTTTCGTATCGGAGATCGATCGGGTTCTTCCCTGTCTTTTTCGCTATTTCGACCTTCACGCTCTTTTTTCAGAAAGAGGAAGGTTTGGTCCTACTCGACTTCCCCGTTGGGGCGCGAGTCGGCATTTCCGGTGAGCTACAAATGGGTTGATCCAAGTGGAGGTCCGTGCCCCGTTCGTTGGGGGTCGGCTAGTGGACTGAGCACACTACAAATGTTTTCCCGAGGATCAATTAGTGGATATCAGGTCCCTTCGACGGGTCCCGAGGGCCTGATGCCTCCCACGGAGGGATTCCACGTAATCGACTCGCTACTGGGACTTGGACACAGCACGGGATGTCCCTTGTGACGCTCGGGCGTCGGGATACTGACCGTTTTCGTGACCCATCCGCTTGCTGTCCCTAACTCGGTTTCCCTGGGACGACTGTTCGAGCCACCGTGGGCCAGTCTTCGATCCCCTGGGAACGTAACGGGCGTCCGAGCCCGAGGTTCCTTCGTCGAGAAGGAGAATATATCGGTGGAATCGAGGCGAACAGGCGTAATGATTTGGCTCAATTTTTGAGGCACGAAACCTGACAGACGCGACGGTTCGGGGCAGTCGAGGCGGTTGCGTGCGCGAGGCCAGCGGCGTTGCTGGGATCATGGCGGGTGGCACGCAGTTAATGCGGACGGATTTGCCGCATCTAACTCGATTCACCAACTGTGTAAAAAAAGGAAAAATTATGATTTTTTCTTTCTACCCTAGCCATTCACTTGCGCAGCCATTCGCCTTCTTGCTTCCGTCGTCCACCTTCTTGCCCTCATTGTTGCTTTAGTGAGGAGCGCCGCCGTGGCCGCCATCGTTGTCTTTCCTTAGCTCTTCTTCTCAAGCTCGCCATGGCTTCCTCCCCTGTTGCCACCGATGCTGCTGCCGCCGCCGCCGGCATACTCAGGCTGGAGCCGTGGCCGCGGAGCACCGTGACGGAGGTGGACCTGGAGCGGCTCGTAGAGCTGGGCTCCTACGCCCTCGCACCGACGCGGAGTGTCCAGAGTGGGTCGTGCCGTCGAGCGACCATGACGAGCCGAACCCTGACGAGGGGTACGTGGTGAGCTTCATCGCCTACCACGAGCGCGGGCTCCGGTCCCCACCGAGCCGCTTTTGCCGGGCGCTCCTCTTCAACAAAGGGCTGGAGCTCCATAACCTCACCCCCAACTCCTTCACGCAGGCGTCGATTTACGCCGCCCTGTGCGAGGGTTACTTCGGGGTACCCCCGCACTGGGACCTGTGGCGACGCATCTTCCGCGTCGACTGGTACACCAAGGCTGCTGATGCGAAGAAGCTGCGGGAGATCCCGCGCGCTGGGGGCTGCGGCTTCGTGATTCGCTCCGGCTCGTACATCCCCTGCAAGGCCCCCTCCTCCAACAAGAGCTGGCACCACGGCTGGTTCTACCTCCGCAATGACGGGGACGCCTTTCCCAAGTATACGGGAAGGGCGTTCACCGCTCCCCTTTTTCAGTGGGAGTGGGGGTGCCCGGCTAAGGAGGCCAAGCACCTGAATGTCTACTTCGACGCGCTCCAGGTGTTGCGTGATCGGGGTCTCACGGGAGCCGGTGTGGTGGCGCAGTTCCATGCGCGGACGGTGCTGCCGCTGATGGAGCGCAGGCTGGCGCTGAACCAGATGCTGATCGGGTCATCGCGGGAGGGCACGGCGATGCTGGCCCAAAATATCGGCGAGAAGGAAATCATGCATCGCGTTAAGTACATGGTGGGCGGTCATCCTACCTGGGACGAGGTGAACCAGGTGCCCATGCGCCCTCGTATGGGCTTCATCGCGTTGGTGAGCGTCATTTTCTCTTGTCGAGTTTGCGGTTCCTCCGTCTTCTTCCTAATTTCCTTCTTTGTTTGTCGCAGGGTCTTTCAAGGACCGGGAAGCTTTCCCGTTCCGCCTGTCCTGGAGGACGAGGCTCGGCGAACCCAGAACCGCCTTCGGGACGAGGCGGCGATGGTGAAGAAGGACCAGAAGACCGCACTGAGGCAGAAGAGAGCTCGGAAGACGGAGGAATCCTCCCAGCGCCGTCGTTGCCATAGGGAGGCGGGGGGCTCGGAGGAGGAAACCTTCTCCGATGAGGATGACGAAGAAGGAGATTTTTACGATGAAGATTTGATGGAGTTGGACCGGCCCTTTGTGTCCACAAAGCCCGCGGTGGGCGTCGACGAGCCTGGGAAGGCTCCGATGTCGGCGTCCGCTGGCAGAAGTGCCGGGGCTCGTGGCCCGAGCCCCCAGGCAAAACTGCCTGAGACCGTGTCTGAAGGCGTGGTCTCTGGCAGCGAGACCATTGGAGCCATGGCTCCGCCTTCCAGCGGCCGCGAGGGCCCGCTGGAGAGGCCAAGAACAGGCTCGGACCCGGTGCCCGAGCCAAGCCAGGCTGTTGCCGGTGGGACCGGGGGGTCCTTGTTACGGCGCACCCTCCCCTCGGACGCGTCGTTTATCGGCGCGACGGCCGAAGGCGGGAGGAGCGGAGAGAAGACACCGCCTGCGCCGGAGATGGGTGGCGCCCGGACGGCGGACCTTGAACCGGGGTCCACCCAAACCGGGGCGTCCCCGCCGAGGGACGGCGTCATCAAGGCCACCCCTGGCGAGCAGACGGGACCCGCGCCCGAGGCCGTGCGCGAGCGTGATGTGGAGGCGTTGCCTACTCCTCCACTGACGGCGCAGCTCACGCCGCCTGTCGTCCCGCTGAAGCGCGGGGACGGAGAGGAGGAGGAGGGTGGTTCCGAAGACGAGGTAGGTGACTTTACCTGTTACTTCTTTTGCCAGGGATCTGTCCTGGCGTTACGAACGTTTCTTCCTTCCTTTGTTGTTTCAGGAAGTGCTCGGGGTCGGACCTCCAGGTCTCGCACCTGAAGGTCCTAAAGGTGCAGGGTCATGACACGGCCGGGGGGAGTGCCTGATCGACGGACAAGGAAATCCGTCCCCCCGCGGGTCCGGTGGTGGCGTTCGAGGTTCTTCCTTCGGGAGGGGTCATTCCGGCTATGGCTGCCGTCATCACGCCCGTTGCTGACGTGGAGGCGGCGCCAGCACCGGCTCCAGAGGCTTCGGTCGTTAGTTCTGGAGACGTCTCGGGAGCGTCAGCTGATGCCACCCCCACGGAACCAGCAGCCGCGGGTTCGACGGTCGTGGATGTCGACGCGAGGGCTCCTCCCCCTCGTGAGGAAGGCCCCTGGGCGTTGGCACTGAGGCAACCCCCGCTTCAGGAGTTGACCGCCTCCCGGATCGAGTGGGCAGACCGAGCGGATCCTCAAGCGCCGCCCGTCTTCTCGCTCCGAGAGGACCTCGAGGCTCCCAAATGGGACGCCGTTCAAGAGCTCGGGCCCAGTTCGCCGGCGAGTCTCCGTGCGGTCGCCGACATCCTCGAGACGGAGCTCCCGGCCCTGCTTCAGGTGAGCCTCTGTATTTCGTAACTTTACCTGTGTATGAGTGTCAGTTTTAACCGTCACCGCTCCTGTAATACCCCGGGTATTACGAATTTAATTAATCTGCCATGTCATCATATTTAAATTAATCATTTGCACATGATTGTGATTAGGTCCCTAGAGTGATTTGAATTTAATTAGCATTTGTTTGTAAAATTAAATTCCCAAATAAAGGTTTAAAAACTTACTTTATTTAGGACTAAAATCTAATTCAAAATCTAAAAGGAATTTTGAGATAGTCCCTTAATAAAAGTTTTAGATCTTTTAAAATGGAACAACTTTTATTTTTGGAGATTTTAAAGTTCTGTGGTGGAAATTCAAATTTATTTCAAAACAATGATTTAAAACTTAGTTTTGGATTGGCATTTCAAAAATTATTTGGAATCTGGCAAAACTTCCTAAATAGAAGTTGTAAAGCTCATTGAGTAGAACAACTTTTATTTTGGCAATTTTTTAAGTTGTTGAGAAAATTTAAAAGTAATTTTAAAAATACAGTTTAAAATTCAAAACTCTAGTTTACCCCTTTTTCTGTAGTTTCAAAAATATTTCGAATTTGGATTTAGTTCCAAAAGCAAAGTTGTTCAGAATTTCAAACCCTACAACTTTTGTTTTTACAGTTTTTCATGTTTGTATGCAAAATCAGTCGAATTTGGTCAAAAACCGACAGCCCCTAGGGATCTATGCTACAGTACTCCGCCCCCTCGCTCTGTTCACGAACAGCACCGGCAGCCGCCGTGTCGCGCGCCGGCGCGCGGCGAGCCGTGCCGGCCGGGATCGTGCCCCCGCGACCTCGGCAGATACGGGCGCGCGTGCGCCGCGTCGTGCCGCGCCTGTCCCCGCCCGTTGCCCCTCCAAAAGGGCAAAGACCACCCCTCTCCACGCCATTTTTCCTTCTCCCGGTCGCCATCGCCACCTCTCGGTTCTCGGCTGAATACGCCGCGCTCCATCCATCACCACCCTCTCCATCTTGCAGACAGCTAGCTAGCTTCCTTGCGCATCCCTTGCGACCGTCGGAGGGAGCTGTAGAGCTTCGTAACCACCGGAACACCGGTGTCTCCTTCGCGGGCGGGCAGAGCGCCGCCGCGAGCTCCGCCGTCGTCTCGAGCTAGTCTGGGTAAGCTCTGGGCCTCGGATTGTTGCGCAACGTGATCTCCGTGACCCCTTGAATCTTACGCGTGCGTCGGCGTACTCTCTGGTTCCCTAGGTTCGCCGGAACGCGTGTTCGCCGTTGTGCCGAGCCGCCGGGATCCGCCGCCGTCGCCAAGTCGCCTTCTCCGAACCACCTCCGTCTCCACCGACC
This sequence comes from Eremochloa ophiuroides, assembly GCA_038502445.1. Taxonomy (NCBI): domain Eukaryota; kingdom Viridiplantae; phylum Streptophyta; class Magnoliopsida; order Poales; family Poaceae; genus Eremochloa; species Eremochloa ophiuroides. The sequence continues at coordinate 69,326,177 of JAHLJS010000008.1, read as the reverse complement.
CGTCGGCCAGCTTCGTGGTGAGCCCCAGATGCTCGCGCACCTTTTCCCCCTCTCTTTACCGGCTTGTGCTCGCCGGCGACGTGCTCGCTGCCGCCACCGAGCCGCCGCGTCCGTGTCTCCAGGTGCTGTGCGCCTCGGATCTCGTCGTGTCTTAGCTTGGTAGACTCGCCTTGGAGTGTAGAGTCCGTCAGTGCCCTCGGCTTCGTCCCTCGGCTCACCGTCGGCGAGCTAGGGGCGGCGGACCGCCGGCGCTCTCGCCTCTGTAGAAACAGAGGAGAGGCCAGGGGTCCTCGGGTTAGAAGATAGGTCTTTCCAGGGGGTTAAGTGCAAATGCCGTGACTCATGTGAATAGTATAGATCGGACCGCGGGTTGATTTCCGATTTCTCCAAGGTCTCTTTTGCTAAAACGCCGGCGCCGGGTGCGGGCAGGCCGAGTGGGCCGGCTCGCTTGGTCATGGGCCGTAGTGGGCTGGTTTGGTCTTTTCTTTTTCCAGTGAATTTCGAAATGCTTTTCATTTATATATTCATATGAATAGTACTGAAGTTTATTTATTTCATATGAATTAATCTGTTGAATGGGAAAATGTGAGAATAATTGTGTATGCTCTCTGAAGTATGTAGTATTTGTTAAAAATATAATATAGGGTGTTCCAGTGCCTTTAATCTGCTGTATAAATCAGTGAAGTAATTAATAAATGCAAGTTTGTGTAATTTTAATTAATTATCTGTAAATCCAAAAATCATGAAATTTATTGTGGCTCTGTTTGGTGATAAAACCTAGCTGTTGGTAAAGTTTGGTTGCAATTGAAGTTAGTTTGGTCGATTAATAAATATATGTGAAATTAGGGATTTATAAAGTAAATAGAAAAATGAATTTAGGTTTGTTGTGTGAAATTTTGGGTTGAATGAAGACCAAAGATCTTTCGCTGTGTGATCCTTGGCAATTTGAGAACTTAGTGCTTGGTAGTAGTCATAAAGCTGTGTAGCGGCTTTCTGTGACCGTTAAAAAGGTCAATAAAACAAAAGTAGGAAACATTACTTTTACCTTCCGTAGATTGTTTACAACTTTACCGTGAAGGAAAGTTGTACTCAAGGTATTAATGGTTTACTTCAAGCATTTCATTTGTTGCCCTCATGCCACGCTAAGCATACATCATTGCATACGTGTAGTGCCCGTTCCCGAGGGGGTCCAGGTCGAGACTACTACTGAGGAGGCCACTCCAGAAGTCATCCAAGGATTCGACATCTGCGGGACTGATCCCGATCCGACGCTGTACACGATCCAAGGCAAGCCCCGGTGCATTCAGTCCCTCTATTACAAAATATTTATAATTCAAGTTAATCTACTGCATTAGGTTAATAGGAGTTGATTGTCACCTATCCAGATGCATTGTCTCAAATAAATACCCTGAAACCTAATTTAAATAAAACGGTTTGAGAAATGCTTAGGCATGCTTAATGAACTTAGCTTTGCATAAAAGAAAAACTATTTTCGGTGCCATGATTATACTTATACTTTGATTGGTGAAGAACTGGTTATCCGTTGGTCGATGTGTATTTGGGTTGGAGTCCCAATGCATGGTCGCTTTCGGAATAGTTTGGAACTGGTCGATATCTTTGGAAACGTGTTTCGTTGGGTGGCCAGCTCATGGGGCGGCGTTCCCTATGTCTCACTCACCCGACAGGCACGATAATAAAAACTGTCGGGTAGTCTTGTGCTTGGGTTAGAGTCCCAATGCAGGATTGGCGGCAGGAAGGAAGTAGGGACCGTTCGTTGTAGGCCTGCTGTGATCATGATGAACAGCCTAGCCACATACCAATGCGGAAAGCCTAGAGTCCGGTGACGCTATTGCTGGAACCGACAACCACGCACTGGGAGTGGAGAGATGGCGAGAGTAGCTTGTACCCACGTGGCCGGCGTGCCTGGATAAGAGTGGAGTACTGTGCTCTCGGGTGGCGCAGGACCGGTTCCTGGGATAGCAAAGCCGTGACGACGGGTTGGTATATGTATGCCGGCGTGCTGCATATGCAGTGTGGTTAGAATCCCCAGCTGGGTACTTTCTGGATTCGAATCGACGTGCTCCTCGGTTATGGAGACTTGATCCTCACACTCTACACCGAAAAGTGGTTCTCAACTAGGTTATCTGAATGAATAAAGAAATTTGAAGAATGATGATATTTGAGATTGAATGTCGGAACTATAGTTGTGATTATGATATTGATAAAATAAAATATTGAATAGGATAGTAATGCTTTTCTGCAAACTCCTCATCCTCTGCTAGCCTTACCCATAGCCTTGCATTCCTGAGTCTCATTTTACACCCTTAGTCGGGTAAGTCTTGCGGAGTACCCCAAGTACTCAGGGTTTGTTAACCCCGTTGCAGGAGGACCGCAGTCGGAGATCTGTCTTGCTCCATGTTGCGTGACCGTGGTCGAAGAAGAAAGCGGCGATGAGTGAAGTGGAACCCGTGGGCAGGGTTCGAGTTATCTTATCTAGTATTGTGTAACTATTCCACTGCTACTGTTATGTCCTCTGGCCTGTAATAACTATATTTGAATCCTATTTGAACAACTGGTTTGTAATCTAAATGTTATGTAATCTTCCGCACTGTACTCTGATGTATTTTTATTATGAAATGTTGTAATCCTGTGATGATTCTGCAATGGTGATCCTGTCGGAGAAAAGGGCGCTAATGTAGCCCGACAGACCTGTCTAGATCATTTGGGACACGGGCCCGGCTGTCAGAAGTCGTTAGTGACAATGACAGGTGCCGGTGGGCCAGGTGATTTAGCCGGTTCTGTTACAGCTCCTCTCTCCTTTCTAGGACCTTATGCACACCTCCCGGGACAAGTCCCTCTTCCTCCGCGGCGGGCTCGGGCTCTGGAAGCAACTTGACCTCAAGGGGAAAGCCCTCGCCCGTGCTTGGAGCGAGCTCGCCGCCGTGACCTCCAAGTTCGCCGAAGTGAGTGTCAACAACACTATCTTGAAGGAGGAGATCGAAGACGCGAAGGGCCGAGCTGCTACCTCGGCGACACAGGTGCAGGAGCTGGAGGGCACCCTGGCCGAGGATGACGAGGGAACACGATGCCGCCCGACAGCTTGCCGCCGAGAAGACCTCTGCCGCTGATGCTTTGGCTTTCGACCTGGGTGAAACTCAGGCGGCATTGCGTCAGGCGGTTGGCGCGGCGGACTCGGCCCGGGAGGATGCACGGAGGGCTCGGGAGGAGGCTGGCGGTATGTGCAGCGTCGTGCTTTTCGTTTCGTTCGTCTTGGTTGCTTATTGCGTTTTTGTTCACCTCCCTGTTTTGCTCCCGCAGCTCTGCAGGCGGCTTATGACGGCGAGGCGGCCGATCACCTGGAACTGCAGAAGGCAGCGCGCGCGCTGTGTGACTCCATCGGCACCGGTGGGGAACCTTCGGGGGTCTCGCTTCGGAGCCGACTGGAGGCACTTTACAGCAGCGTCGGCGGCCGGGTCAAGGAGGCCCTGCTGACGGGCGTCCAGAAAACGTTGGCGGTCATGAAGTCCCATTATGGGAACCTGTCAGCGAAGGCTTCCTTGAGGCCAACGATGCCGAGCTCCTGGCGCTGGAGGATTCGATGAAGGAACCCGGAGAAGCGCTGGCGGGCCTCTTTGAAGCCGAGGTTGAACTCCCTCCATTGGACCTGCCATGAGGATCAGCCGGGCCGTAGTGCCCTTGTAAAAAACAACTTTTCGTGAGTGGTTGGGAAGAACAAACATGTGGCCCTTCATGGCCTTAATATTTGTGTAAATATTTGCTGCATGTTCGTTTTTGATTCGTTTCATGCTTTTTTCTTAGGCGTTTTTTCTTGCCGATCCTGTGCCTGGGCCATCGAGCCTCGGGGGACTTTTTCGGGTGTCATAACTTTAGCGGCGTAGACACGGCCGTAGTCCTAGGAGCTTTGGCAGGAAGAATCCTTGGAAAAAAAGATTTTGTTGTTTCTTCCCGAGCCTCCTCCCTTTGCCGAGCGTAGATCTTATAAGTTTTCTTCCGAGCGTGACTTGGCCTTCGAACGCGGAGTGGCGAGGGGAGATGCTATAGCCCAGGGGCATAAGCGGTCTCCTCGACTCGGCCGGCTCTATCCTCTGAGACTTCTCTTACTCTTCCGAGTCTTATAAGTTCACGCTTGGTTTTAGGAGAGAAGCATGTTTTAGGAAGAAAAAACTTCAACGGATTTTGAAATTATTGCGTTTTCAAAATCGTTGAGGCTCAGAGGAGTCCGAGGGTTCCCCCCATCCTAGCCCCCGAGGGAGGGTCGGCCTTTTCGTAGGTTAGGATGAGCCTCTCTTTTCTAATGTACGACGAAATGAAAGATCATTTCGCTCCCGAGTGTAGGCTCAGATCAAAAATCTAAAAATCAGGTAAAAATAGTAGAAGTCAGGTCTTTTTGTTGATTTCAAGATTTTACAAATTGTACAATGCTCAGAATCTTAAGGATATAAGCGACGTAGTTGTTCGATGTTCCAAGCGTTGCTATAGACCTCGCCCTTCTCGTTTGCGAGCTTGTACGTCCCGGGCCGCAGCACCTCGGCGATGATGAATGGTCCTTCCCGCGGTGGTGTCAGCTTGTGACACCCTTTGTTGTCCTGCTTGAGCCTCAGCACCAAGTCGCCTACGCTGAAGGCTCGGCCTCGGATGCGCCGAGTATGGTACTTGCGTAGTGATTGCTGGTACTTGGCCGAGTGCAACAAGGCCATGTCCCGAGCTTCATCGGCTTGGTCAAATGCGTCTTCGCGGGAAGTCTGATTGCCCAGTTCATCGTAGGCTTAGGACCCTCGGGGCGCCGTATTCCAAGTCTGTGGGAAGGACAGCCTCGGCGCCGTACACCAGGAAGATGTGCGTAAAGCCCGTGGCTCGGCTTGGCGTAGTCCTTAGGCTCCATATCACTGCCGAAAGTTCGGCTAGCCACCTCTTGCCGAATTTATTCAATTTGTTGAAGATTTTCGGCTTAAGGCCTTGGAGAATCATGCCATTGGCACGTTCTACTTGGCTGTTTGTTCTTGGGTGGGCTACGGCCGCCCAGTCCACTCGTATGTGGTACTCGTCGCAGAAGGCCAGAAATTTCTTTTTGGTGAACTGCGTGCCGTTGACAGTGATGATGGAGTGCGGGACACCGAACCGATGGACAATGTCGGTGAAGAATAACACCGCTTGTGCCGAGCTGATTTGGGCGATTGGCCGAACTTCAATCCACTTAGAGAACTTGTCGATGGCAACAAGTAAGTGGGTGAAGCCTCCGGGCGCCTTCTTGAGGGGCTCAACAAGATCCAGTCCCCATACGGCAAAAGGCCAAGTGAGGGGAATCGTCTGGAGAGCTTGGGCCGGGAGGTGCGTCTGCCGAGTATAGTATTGGCATCCCTCGCAGGAACGTACAACCTCGGTAGCATCGGCCACAGCGGTTGGCCAGTAGAAACCTTGTCGAAAGGCGTTGCCGACGAGCGTCCTTGGTGCAGCGTGATGACCGCAAGCTCCAGCATGTATCTCTTCGACTAGGTGCTTGCCCTGACTGAAGGGGATGCAGCGCGGGAGGATTCCCGAGGGACTCCGTCGATACAGGTCAGCGTCGATCATCGTGAAAAACTTGGCTTTACGTGCCAGCCATCGTGCTCTGGTTTTATCCGAGGGTAAAACTCCTTGGACAAGCCAGTTAACCAGCGGCTCGCGCCAGTCTGGCTCATCATCGTCCATCCCGGTTTCGTCTTCGGTTGCCTCAGTGTCGATTTCCATTGCCTCGGCTTCATCGACCTCAGCCTCGGTCACGGGGCGCTCTTCTTTTCCCGAGGGACTCGCAGCCCCCGAGGGGCTGCTACCGGTTGACGGCTTGTAGAGGTCATTGGCGAACACGCCCGTCGGGACCGTAGTCCTTTCGGACGCGATTTTCGCCAACTCATCGGCCTCTTTGTTGTACCGACGTGCGACGTGGTTGAGCTCGAGGCCGTCAAATTTTTCCTCCAGAAGACGCACTAGCTTGCAGTAAGCGGCCATCCAGGGGTTGTGGCACATCGACTCTTTCATCACCTGATTCACAACGAGCTGGGAGTCTCCCCGAACTTCGAGGCGCTTGATTCCCAGCTCGACAGCGATGTGGAGCCCGTTGACGAGTGCCTCGTACTCCGCTACGTTGTTGGAGACGGCGAAGTGTAGCCGCAACAAATACTTGAGTCTGACCCCAAGGGGTGAGACGAAAATTATGCCTGCGCCGGCACCATTCTTCATCATCGACCCGTCGAAGTACATGACCCAACATTCGTTCTGAGTCGGTAGCGGTGGCAGTTGGGTTTCGGTCCACTCTGCCACGAAGTCCGCCAACACCTGGGACTTAATCGCCTTTCGAGGCGCATAGGTGATGCCGTCCCCCATGAGCTCGATTGCCCACTTGGCGATTCTCCCCGTAGTTTTTTGATTCTGGATCACCTCCCCGAGGGGGAAGGATGACACCGCAGTCACGGGATGCGATTCGAAGTAGTGCCGCAACTTGCGTCGAGCAAGGATGATCGCGTACACCAACTTCTGAATCTGAGGCTAGCGTGTCTTGGTATCGGACAAGACCTCGCTAATGAAGTAGACCGGCCGCTGTACCGGTAACGCGTGCCCTTCTTCTTGCCGTTCTACGACGATCGCTGCACTTTCAACTTGGTTAGTAGCAGGGACATATAGCAAGAGACTCTCCTCTTTCATAGGGGCGCGAGGACCGGTGCTTTCGAAAGCAGAGCCTTAAGCCTTTCGAGGGCTTCCTGGGCCTCGGTGGTCCAGGTAAAGTGCTCATTTTTCTTTAGCAACCGATACAAGGGAAGTTCCTTCTCGCCGAGCCTTGAAATGAATCAACTCAAGGCTGCAAGACATCCCATGAGGTTTTGCACATCCTTGAGGTTCCGAATCGGTCCCATCTGTGTGATGGCCGATATCTTTTCCGGGTTGGCTTCGATGCCACGCTCGGAAACGATGAACCCGAGGAGCATACCCCGAGGGACCCCAAAAACACACTTCTCGGGGTTTAGCTTTATGTTCCGCTTCTTGAGGCATTCGAACGCCTCTTCTAGGTCGGCTACTAAGTCACCCGCCTTCCTAGATTTTATCACTATATCGTCTACGTAAGCCTCAATGGTTCGCCCGATGAGGTCCCCAAAAACTTTGAGCATGCAACGCTGGTAAGTCGCGCCCGTGTTTTTGAGACCAAATGGCATGGTTACGTAACAATATGTGCCGAAAGGAGTAATGAAAGAAGTCGCTAGTTCGTCGGACTCTTTCATGCGAATCTGATGGTAACCGGAATATACATCAAGAAAGCAAAGTCGTTCACAGCCAGCGGTGGAATCAACTATTTGATCAATGCGAGGTAATGGAAATGGATACTTAGGACAAGCTTTATTTAAACTAGTGTAATCAACACACATTCTACATTTTCCATTTTTCATCTTAACCAAAATAGGATTAGCTAACCACTCTGGATGGAAGACCTCCTTGATGAATCCGTCCACCAAAAGCTTCTGCACCTTCTCCCCGATGGCCCTGCGCTTCTCCTCGTTGAATCGGCGCAGGCGCTGCTTCACCGGCTTGGACCCGGCCCGGATGTCCAAGGAGTGCCCGGCGACCTCCCTCGGGATGCCTGACATATCCGAGGGGCTCCATGCAAACACGTTGGCGTGCTTGCGGAGAAAGTCGACGAGCACAGCCTCCTATTTCGTGTCAAGGGTGGTGCTGATCTTCAGCATCTTGCCGTCGGGGGAGCTCGGGTTGAGGGGCACCTCCTTCACCCCCTCAACGGGCTTAAAGGTGCCCGTGGCCTTCTTGGGGTCGGGGACCTCCTTTGCCATCTTCTAGAGGTCGGCAATGAGGGCGTCGGACTCCACCAGCGCGTCGGCGTACTCGCAGCACTCAACGTCGCACTGGTACGCGTGCTGGTAGGAAGCGCCGATGGTGATCACCCCCATTGGCCCCGGCATCTTGAGTTTGAGGTAGGTGTAGTTTGGGACCGCCATGAATTTGGCATAGCATGGCCTCTCGAGGATGGCGTGGTAGGTGCCGCGGAAGCCCACCACTTCAAACGTCAGGACTTCCTTCCTGAAGTTGTCAGGAGTCCCGAAGTACACGGACAGGTCTATCTGCCCGAGGGGCTGCACGCTCTTCCCGGGCACTATCCCGTGGAACGGGGACGTCGTGGCCCGGAGGAGCGAGCGGCTGATTCCCATCGAGTCAAGGGTCTCAGCATAGAAAATGTTGAGGCCGCTACCTCCGTCCATGAGGACTTTGGTGAGCCTCGTGTTGCCGACGACGGGGTCGACAACGAGTGGGTAACGCCCCGGTGACGGGACGTAGTCCAGGTGATCGTCCCGGTTGAAGGTGATGGCGTCAAGGGACCAGTCAAGGAAACGTGGTGTTGCTGGTCTGACGGAGTAGACCTCTCGACGCTCGCGCTTTCGCTGTCGCGGCGTAGGAGCGGTCCCGGGCCCACCGAAGATCATGAGGCACTTGTCAACGGGCGGGAACTCATCGTCCTTCCCGTCATTGTCCTCCTGGCCCTTTGCGAGCTTTTTGCCGGCGTCGTCCTTGGACGCCTGCCGGCCGTAGTGCTTTTTGAGCATCACACACTGCCCAAGCATGTGATGCATCGGACGCTGGTGGTAAGGGCAGGGTTTGTTGAGCATCTCATCGAAACGGCCCGAGAGGGCCGTGCCCCCTTGGGCTCGATGGTTGCCACGAGCGAGTCATTGCGGAGGGGGGCCTTTCCCTTCCCTTTTTTCTTGCTGTTTGGGCCTCGGGAAGAGGTGCCCTTGGGGGTCTCCTCCTTCCGTTTGCCCTTGGGGTCGGAGAAGAGGGCTCCCACCGCCTCGTCCCCCGAGGCAAAGCTAGTTGCAATCTTCATGAGCTCGGAGACGCTAGTGGGGGTCTGACGTCCCAGCTCATGAACGAGCTCTTTGCAGGAAGTTCCTGTAGCAAATGCTCCGATGATGTTGGAGTCGGCGACCTGGGGCAGCTCATTATACTGCTTGGAGAGTCACCGGATGTAGTCCTTGAGGGACTCGTCCGGCTTCTGTTTGCAGCTTCTGAGATCCTAGGAATTGCCAGGAGGCACGTACGTGCCCTGGAAGTTCCCTGCGAAGATCTTGACTAGATCGCTCCAGTCAAAGATCAACCGCGGGGGAGATGCTCCAGCCAGGCTCTTGCAGAGTCGGCGAGGAATAAGGGTAGGTTGCGGATGATGATGAGATCATCCTGCGCACCACCAAGCTGGCACGCAAGACGATAGTCCGCTAACCACAGTTCGGGGTTGGTTTCTCCTGAATACTTGGCTATGTTGGCCGGCTGTCGGAACCGGGGCGGGAATCTGGCCCTTCGGATGGCCTCGCTGAAGACGTGAGGACCCGAGGGCTCGGGTGAGGGCTCGCGGTCCTCGTCCGAGTCGTAACGCCCGCCCCGATGGACGTTATAGCCTCGTGCGGCTCCATCGGTCTTCCGCCGACCGCGGGCTTGAAGGATGGCTCGGACGTCGACGTCCTTGCCAAGCCATTGGTGAACCGACGGGGCCCTCGGGACCTCGGGATGCACCGAGGTCTCTCGCTCGTGGCGCACCGCACTGCCACGTTGGTGGCTTTCAGCGCCGCGATGGCGTGACGCTGAACTCTCCGCCTAGAGGACGGCTACGTCCTCCAGGAGATCCTTGAGCTGGTTCCTGAGCTGCCGCGCCTCCTCGGTGGAGGGCTCGGGCATGCTCTGGAGCAGCATTGCCGCCTCCGTGAGTTTGCGGCTTGCTTGTGGCGGGGCTCCTGGTGTCCCGGCTCCGTTGTCGGCGATGATACGAGCCTGAACGTCCCGGGCCCGGTGATGAGCTGCTCCACCGGTGCCTTGCTGCTCCTCGCGCTCGAGCGTGGCTGAAAGGACCATATAGGCTAGAGGGGGGGTGAATAGCCTATTAAAAATTCTAACAAAATACTAGACCACAAGTTAGTAGATAAGCAAGCGAGACAAAGCGCTAGCTCTAAACTATTCTATGCAAGCCACCTAACACGATATGCTACTCACAAATATAAGCACTCAACACGCAAGAAACCAACTCCTCCGTTCCTAAGGAGATGGCACCTAAACAAGTAGTAAGCGCAAGGAAGAAAGATCGAGTGGATTATACTAATGGGCTTGATTGAAGTGAAGTCCGCACGCCGTGAAGATCAATCACCGGGAGATATCCAATATTAAAATCAAGAGATCAAACCCAATAGAATGCCGGAAAGACAAAAGTCCACTCGATGGTGGAGAAAACAAAGAACACTCGATTTTTTACCGAGGTTCACGTGATCGCCGTCACGCTACTCCTCGTTGTGGCACCGGTCTTCCTTGGTGGATTGCGAGCTAGGCTTCACACGCTAATCCCTCACCGGGAGCCACTCACCAACACAAGAGAAGTGGCTATCAACCACGAGCAATCCACTAGAGTTGGTTTTGGCACCACCGAGGATAACCATAAAACCTCTCACAATCAATCACCTCGGTATGGGCTTGAACAATCACTAATCAACCTCACACCGGAATCACCTCCAAACCGCTAGGGACACGGCAATGTCCCAAGAGAATAAGAACTCAGCCTTGGCATGCTCTCAAGTGCTCTAGAATGCAAATCACTAAGCAATGATGCACTTGAGGATCACTCAACTCAAATGGATGAACAAGAGATGATCAAATGAGTGAGTGGGAGGCTTAGGATTGTCACAAAGAGTATGCAAATGATTAAGTGTGCAAGAGTTGTCACCAAGTGACCAGGGAAGGAGTATAAATACCCCTAAGTGCAATCCTAGCCATTACCCACTGAAAAACAGCCATTAACACACTTTTCGGGGCGTCAGACCAACCGTCGGACTGGTTCCGTCGGACCAATCCTTCGCGTCCAACGCTCGGATGGCTGCCATGTGTCAGTACAGTTCAACCACAGCCGCTGAATCTCAACGGCTACTTCTCGCGCCGTTTTCCCAACCGTCGGACGCTCAAGCTGATGGTCCGACGCGCGCACTGCTCCAGGCGTCGGACCATCCGACTCTCACAGACGTGACACAGCTCGGCCACCGTCGGACTCTCGCGAGGTTAGCCATCGGACCAATGATCACCACGGTCCGACGCTTCCAGAGAGGTTTCAACTCGCTAAAACTGCATCGGACTCCGTCCGACGCTCGTCGTCAGACTAAGCTCCAGCGTCTGACGCTCTCAGATTGTGCCACGCGTCACACCTCGCACTGATATACCGTCGGACTGTTGATCACAATGGTCCGACGCTCGTAAAACGAGCGTTCGACGCTCGCCATTGGCTGTAGCTAGGGTTAGGCGTCAGACTCTAGACAATAGTCCGACGCTGCCCCTGCTAACAGTCCGACGCTCATTTCTGAGCGTTTTTCAAGTTAATTTCTCACTCCTTGCTTCTATGTGCTAACACTCAAGGTCTTCAACACTTGTGCACAGTGTGTTAGCATTTTGCAAACATTTTCCAAGGGTTTCTAACTTTGATCTCTAGGTTGTGTTAGTTCAATGCAAATGAAATGCAACCTAGAGCACTTGAAGGTAATCCAACACTCGTTCTCCCCTTAATAGTCGGCTATCTATCCTAAATGTGATCACACCCTCTAGGTGTCTTGATCACTTAAAGAAAAGCCTATTTAAGGTTATACCTTTGCCTTCATGCCTTTGCTTAACACTTGATCACCTCACTTCTTGTTCACTTGATGCATGGTAGAGCCATCTTGATCAATATAGTCTCCTAGGCTCCACACTCCATGGTTTGACCAACCTAAACCTTGCCATCACTTAGCGACTTAGGTTAGCCTTTAGGATGTCATTAATTATCAAAACCAAACTAGGGCTTTCAGCGGCTCGCAGCTGGGTGAGGCGCAGGCGGTCCTCATCCATCCGCACCTCAAGTTCCCAGAGCTGTGCTAGCTTCGGAGACTGGTGCGCAGGACGAGACGTCCCAGCTCCCGGGTCCTGCGGGGAGGCTGACCGTGCAGGCCGCGGAGTCGCCGGCGGAGGAGTGTGTTGCTGAAGCTGTGGCTGGAGCGGAGGAGGTGCTTCGTTGTCGTCCCCCGAATGGATGTCCTCCACCCGGCCGTCGTCCGGGTGCACCAAGTGGTAGCATTCTCGAGCGGGGTCGATGCAGGACTGGTCGGAGTCGGTGATGATGCTCGGGGCGTCTTCCCATGAGTCACCGCGGTGGACGGTGAAGTCCACGTTCGCCCAGAACTCCTCGTCGTCGTCGCTGGGGCCCCATCGTGACGGTGAGATCCAACCGTAACGATCCCACTCCTCCGAGTATTCTCGGGGAGTGAGACTATCAGTGGAGTCCGTCTCCCTCCCGCCATACGCCCTGGGACTGTTCCCGGGAGAATACGGTGGTGAAGCCACGTGGTCGCCCACGAGATCATCCAGACGCTCGAGGCGATGGACAGGTGTCTCCACCAAGTCACGCAGCAAAGCACGGACTACGCGGACGTGGGCGTCCACAGTGCTTTGGAGCCTGAAGAGAGATGGCGGCGCTGTCCCCTTCCCCCAATGAGGGCGGAGAGAGAGCCCTGTCGACGCCGCGATCCCGCCCTCGCCCGCCCTTCGGGCGGTTGGCGGGAGTGCGGCCGCCGGCGCCGGAGATGCAGGGGTGGCGGCTGGTGCGGAGTCAGCGTCCCCCACTGGGGGCACCTGGTTGGCCGCGCTGCCCGCGACCAGGGGCAGGTCGGCGCGGTTGCGCCTCCTCCTCCTGGTCCACCAGGGGCGGCGTGCGGCGTTCCCCTCGTCCTCTGGGACGGGCGAAAGCGTCGCCGTGGTCCCTTCCCCGGCCGCCTGATGGGCCAGAGTCAGGATGATGATGATGCAGGGCTTGGCCGGGCGCAGGTTCATCTTAAGCCCTTGGCCAATGGCCACAAACTCAAGACTCCCGAACCGGAGCACCGCGCCAGCAGGAAGCGTAGTGGAGCTGTCAGCCATCCGGAACCTGAGTCAACACGCAAAAGGCCCCTACCTGGCGCGCCAACTGTCGGTGCTAGTTTTTGCGGGTGCTAACACCGGCTAGTGAATTTGTTCTCTGCGGTTGAGGCTTCGGATGGTGTGCAAGGGGGAACACAAAATTTATACTGGTTCAAGCCAAGAGGGCCCTACGTCCAGTGAAGAGGCGAATCGTGTTGCCTTGCACCGGGCTGCTTGTAGTAGGGGTTACAAGCTGAGCGAGAGAGGGAAGTGCTCCCAAGTCTCTTGTGTGCGTGTAAGTGAGTGCGAGTCCTATGACAGTAGCTTGTAGTTGTGTGTGTGGAAGTGAGGAGTATCAGAGTGAGAGAATCTGTCCTAAGGCTGACCTCTACCCTCCCTTTTATAGTCACAAGGGAGGGGCGAGGGCAGCGCGTACATTGCTTTGCGTGTTACACTTGGGAGTGGTTGTCATTGTTTGACTGTCGTCAGCTACGGTCTTGTCTCCACGTCCCAGGGGTATGGCCGTAGTGTTCGTACGATCTTGGTGAGTTCCAAGGCGGCAACAGTCGTCGTGACTACGGCGTGGCGTAGTGTCACACCTAATGGCTGTCCTCCTGCACGATGTGACAAGAGGGTGAGTTGCCTCGGGGCGTTATCTCCCGAGGCTCGGTACTCCTGGAGGCGCGATGGAACGGAGCAGGGCGACACCTTCCCTCGGGCGCATTTCTGGCTTTCGTACAATGTTTCGTGAGGGTCAGGTGGGCCCGGACAGAAGGCGTTCTCATCCTTTCGAGTGGATAGTGCAGTAGGTGATTTTCCCGTTCTTGCGTAACCTGTTCGTCGGACGCTTGGACTATCGTAGTCATAGTCCGTAGATCCTGGCGCAAAACGGGGCGGAGCACCGTAGACCACACTGAGGAGGGGATGGCCATAGTGAGTCCGTCAAATCCGTCGCCAGGGAAGTCCTGACAGGTGGTATGGCCGTCGTGCGCGTGCGAAGCACAGTCGCGTCGAGAATCTCCCCCGACGGGACAGTGATTGTAAAGTGGTCAGAGAGGTCTCTTGTGGTCCAAGATTGCTCCGCTGACGTCAATTGTGCATTGGATGCTTCAGAAAGGTCGTGCCCGAGGGCGAAGGGGTAGCTCGGGCGAATCGGAGAATCGGCGCCTGAGGGTGCCGCTTTCCCGAGCTCTCTCGGGGAGGCTCGGGCGAATCGGAGAATCGGCGCCCGAGGGTGCCGCTTTCCCAAGGGTAGGCTGTCGTTGATGCAGCGTCGTCATGGGCCTCCGTAAGCGCGGGCTTCGCGGGCTTCCACAGGCTCTGCCTGGGCTGGGCCGTGTTGGGAATATGTGTTTTTGCATCGAAGTTGGGTACCCTATATTTTGGTACCCGACAAGCTGTGGCGTGTGGTGGCGCGGCGGAGGAGCAGCGGTGTGCGCGCCTGTGCGGTGGAGGAGTGGACGAGTAGCGGCGCTCGTGCTCGCGCGGTGGAGCGGCTGAGGATGGGGGCTGGCTTGTTGGCCCAAGTAGAATGGGGTCTAGGGGGAGGATTTGGGTGCCCGAACAGGTCTCTAGTAGGGCCCTGTTGGAGTTGGATTTTTTATGAGCCCCTATATTTAGCTATTGGGGTTCAAATAGGGGCTCTGTTAGAGTTGCTCTTAGGCGCGCGTCCGCAACGGATGAACACAAATCGCTAGCCCTGCCGAGGAGAGATGGAATAAAAAAAAAAGAAAGCATTAGCCGTAAGTTAAGCAAGAAAAGGGACCACAAAGTCAGTCACAGTAGATTTCTTGATACTGTGCGAGCTAGCTGCTTGAGTCCTAGCTAGCGAGTCCATTTTTTTTTTGCCTTCTCTCTCATCTGTATAAAATAAAATACAATTTCTGCTAGCTATTTGGGTCCTTGTTGGGATGCCCTGTGTTGGAGGAGGATAAGGATCGGTGAGGCCCTGTTTAGTTAAAAAAACTTTGCAGATTTTCTGTCACATCGATTGTTCTTTACGCATGCATGGAGTATTAAATGAAGTTGCAGCTCTTGCATGTTTGTATAATTTATCTGGCTTTCTCGAGATAAATCTTTTAAGTTACTTAGACTATGATTAAACACTTATTAAAAACGATTCTCCGCGTGCTAAAGTGTATTTTCATCCATTTTTCGGCACCTAAACTGCCCCTGAGATTTGGCAATACTACACTACAGTTTTTCTTTGGGATCGGTGAGTGGGATCGGTAGGAGGAAGAAGACGAATGCGAGGGGACGGCGCGAAGATGTCAGTGAACAGAAACCCGCCAGGCCGCCATCCCCATCAAGTGTTTCCACTTTTGTTGAAAAATATTATTTCCAAATCTAGTACTAAAGTTATATTTCCCAATAGATAAAAAAGATATCTTTCCCAATATAGCACTATTGTTGAACAGTACTGGACACCAACCAATGCTACGGATAGGTACACTTGGTGCACGCCATCTTTTAGTGTTGATATTTGTTGAGGGCCTACTATTGTTGATATTTGGCAAGGGCCTACTACACTACTACAGAATTGAAGATGGCCAAAAGGACTTTGGTCGAGAGGGCAGCACACGCAGCACATCACGCTATGGTCAAATTTGGGCTCAAAAAAATTAAACGAATTATAATTTAAAACAGAGTAGCGGTCATGAAATTTTACTACTGTGAGTATGACCGGTGAAATTTATCTGCTATTAGCATACACAACACATGCACACATCTACGTTCCTTAGCATCCGTACATGCACACAGATAAAACACGTGCGGCCGGGCCCGACAACGCCAACGACCATAAGTATGCATGATAGTGATAGGGCACCGGCCGGCGAACCCACGCGCATACTACACCGCACAGGGCAACAAACCCGGCTCGCTATTGTGGGCCGGCCCGGTCAGCAGCACCTGTGCACGCGAGCAGCCGCCGCACACGCCGTCATGTGGATGTGGCGCCCATCCACGCAGACGCAGTAACAACTTGTAACGCGTTATTTGTTGTAAAAAAAAAACTTGTAACGTGATGAGGATGAGGCCAATAGACAAACTTTCAAGTGGACTGCTTGTCTATAGCCACGGGTCCAACCGTCCAATACACATAACGAGAGAGAGATCATGTGCCTATTGTCCAATTCGATGATCGCAAAAGCAGATTTAAGGGCCTACGGCCTACCACAGGAATAGATGTGTCTTCTGCTCTCACCTCCCTCTCTCACTGAAGCAACAGCTCAAGAGGCAATGGATGCTAGAGTTTGCTTTTTATTCATCCCAAGAAGCGATCTAACTGTTGAATGATACGTAAGTATTGGTCTTCTGGACTGTTTTTGGCTGCTTTGTTGAGCTCAGAATCATCCTTCATGTAAAGGGTTAGCATGACACTTTAGTTTCACGCACAATTTATCTTGTAAAATTCGAGAAGGTTCCTTCACTCTTACTTTCGATGAGGATGTCACCGGAGCCGTCTTGCAATGTTTTGCACTTTTGCTTGACCGGCAAATTGCATATGACGATCTTCACCTTATTTGCAACATTCATTTTTCTAATCTCGTTCCAGTCAAAAGTGCAGGTAACAGCACAAGAAGGTCCATGCATTGGTGCCTGTAAGCATTTGGGGACCCACCAATGGATCCTCCTTTTGGATTTGGTTCAGTGTACGATTTTCTAACTTGAGTTGCTTCCTGTTTAAATTGACAAACCTTGTCAGAACAGGGCCTACACGGCAGTTAGCAGCACAAGGTGTAACGTGAGTTGCTTCGTGTTTACAATGAATATTGGAATCAAGGTTTAGATTTTACTTTGGCAAGTGTCATTTATTATCTTACAATGTTGAAGGGAAGAAAAGTAATATAAGAGTTACTGCACAAGCATTTACATGTCTATTGGGGCAAAGTTAAAACAACATTGTACAAAATGTCATGTATAAGACCGTTTATGAACAGAGAAATCTGAGTGATTTGAGCTGCGAAAGAATAGCGAAGAACACTGATAATGTGAATCAATGTTCTCCATCTAAAGCGTCAAAAAACTTGAAGAACCATTGCAGGTGAATAACCATGTTCTCACTGTCTAAAGTGACAAAACTCGAAGAACCATTTTGTATTTTGATGATGCTGGAACTCAGCGGAACGACCACTGTATCTCCTCGAGAGTTCTTCCCTTTGTCTCTGGCACCCAAATGATTATAAACACGAGAGTGAAGGCACTCACAATCATGTAGGAGGCAAAGGTACCTGTACAATTTGGAAACAAAAGGTAACATGTGTAAGGTCTGATAGTTCGACTATACACAAGAGATAAGCACACATCTATACAGACCTCCTGCACTCCAGCTGATCAGCAAATTTGCTGTCATTGTTATTCCAAAGGATGTCAACCAATTGGCAAGGGTTGCGAAGCTTCCTGCAAGACTCTTGATGCTAACTGGGAGGATCTACAAAATGCAAAGTTTTGAAGGAAGCCTTCAGATTGCTTACTGCCTGTGCCTGAGAGCACTTGCTAGAATTGTGGATATGAACAGTGCTCTTCAGTGGAAACCTAAACTGGGAGAGAGGCATCTAATGATATATCTTCATTCTTCACTATGCATTAAGGTACTGTACCTCAGACATTATGATCCAAGGAATGGCACCCATACCAAAGGAGAAGGCAATGACATAAGCCTGAACGAAGAATTTGAGAAAAACTTACTGCGCAGATTCCACATGTAGAAACAAATGTTCAGATGAAATGTAATTGACAGACTTACCACGACACCAACCAAGGACACCATACTTAAGATGTTATACAAGTCAGAGTCATGTGAAATACTATCCTGAACAAATAAACCATGATAAGAAAGAAGAATATTTAGTGGAATGAGATGACAGAACCCTGCAACGATACTTCATATCAAAACATTTATAAACCATGTACTGCAGCAGTGCAAAGAGTACAGAAGAACTACTATATTCTCATCAAAATCTTATCACAAAGGAACCTGAACATACCTTGATGTAAAATACAATAGCAACTACAAGAAGGCTTAGAGTCATCCCAGCAGAAGAAATCTGCAATATGAAGTGGCAATTAAAGTAAGCTACAGAAAACCTACCAACTAATAGCATTAGAGGGAAGCAGAAGCTAGTTACAATAAGGAGGATTCGTCGGCCAGCTCTGTCCAAGAACATGGTTGTAACAACAGTGGCAAGAACCTGATGGAATCATGGAAGGATGTTAGAAGCTTAAAATAAAATACCAAGAAACTAATTCGTTCAAAAAAAAAAAGTTATTTTTCACATGCCTGAATAGCTCCGAGTGCAAATGTGTCCAAGTCACTGTCCTTGAGACCTGAAGAACTTTGACTAGTAAATTACAAAAACCTACTAACTAGCACTGTTGTAAACAGAGAAAACACGATGCTTTTGCAATAATATAAAGAATGAAATATCATCATTCATCGAGGCAGGAGAATGATAAACCGTGTTACGACTTATAATGGTATACAACTATTAGCTTTTCTGAACCTGTTATAATGCATTAGGAACAATAAGGCCACTTTACCCCAGTCCACTGTTTTGATATTTGCAGTACAAATACACTATTCTGTATTTGCCAATAAGATATTTACTGTTGGTTATCTAGCAAACACTTCCCTCTAATGCCCCAATTAAATTTGCAAGATATCCAAAATTTCTTGCCCAACACTTATGATTCCCAACTAGTAATGAATAGCCAGTGAACAAGTGTACAGGTTACCTGCAGCTGTGAAGATGCTACTTGCATAAAACAGTATACCATTTATTCCACTTAGCTGTTGCAGCACAAGTAGACCAATTCCTATCTGCAAAAAGTGTTGCATTGTCACAAACTGCCAATTACAAAATGTGAATACTAATTAGGTACGGGATAAGCAGATAAAGTTAAGATACAATTAGGGGTGTTCCGATATTTCTTTTGGTTCAACTCTTGAAAACGGATTGTAGTCCTTTTGTTTGCTGACGTTACTGCTCTCTGCATAATGGGGAGCAAAGCTAAAAGTTAATTCCCACTGATTTCATAAGAATGAATTACATAGGAGCCACATCCTCAATCTTAAATAAATAATGATACCCAAAGTGAAGATTGCACATATAAATCATATTCAGTCAGTCTAAGAACGAAATAAAGTGCTTACCTTTATGTCATTCACTTCTGCAGTGATGTCAGCATCGAATCCCCTCAGAACTTGAAGAGAAGTCTCACAATCATCCATCATATTCATCTTTGCCTAGAAATATAAGGGAAAGAAACGTCCATTGGAAATTTCAGTTTGGCACAATGATTCAGAGTTCATTATCCCACTTGTGCATGTATATACCAGCCATCTTGGAGATTCCTGGAATGAAGAATAGGCCAGGTATCAAGACTATGCAGGGCAAGGTTCCTACAAGCATGGCATTACTCGCTTTAGGATAGAAATTATATCAAAATAGGGTCAAGAACAAAAAATATTTGCCTATTATATTTCTAATTATTCAATATATAGCTCAAATCATTTGCTGTTGATGATCATGCGAGCTGAAACATCAGAATTGATGTGCAAACTAACAGCAATAGCAACAGCTGACTCTTATGTATCAGGGAATAACCACATTACCTATTACTGCAAGAAGCCTCCAAGGAACAAACAAGCCGAGCAAATAGGCAAACATGATACCAAGGGTTACAGACAACTGTAGAATGAACAAGTGCACAATGAGTTACACATAAACAAGCCAAGTATTTACCTCAATATCGCAAATAGATAAGAAAAATTGCGAGTATAAGCAAACCTGGTTCACAGAGCCTAGAGCCCCTCTCATGTTCTGAGGAGATATCTCTGCTATGTATACCGGTACCTGGTGTCACGAAATTCATTGATGAAAATTAGGTGTTACAACCAGTCCATGCTTCCATTGTTTATGTTTGACCAATAAAAATAACTTTATAGGGATAGATCACTCGTTTCAGAAATATTGATATCTTAGTTAACCTTTGTTTTTTTTTCTCTCACTAGTACAACTTTAAACACCACAAGTCCCCTAACTCTCAACTCATAGATCTCTTATGCAGAAAATAATCAGGGATGAAGTTCTATTATAGTACTAACCACATAGGAAATGATACCGACACCAAATCCTTCAAGTAAGCGTCCCATATATAGAAACGAAGAGTCCTGTAAAGCAGACATCAAACAATCATCAATACTAATGTTGTCATCTGTCAAGCAATATGTTGAAATAAACAAAAGAAGTGTCATACTTTTGCAAAGGAGATTGCAAGCCAACCAATGACTGTTTGGGATCGCTGCAATCATCAATGACTGCAAAATGGCTAGTAAACCAGTCAGTGAGATTAACAGTAAATACAGGATTTTGGTATAATATGTATTAGTCACGCCTCTTGTGCCCAGCTGCATGATTGATGATGACCACCATGTCAATGGCAAAGATATCTAACGATTTTATGAGCACAAAAGCTAAGGTCATAATTCGATTTAGCGAAGCCGTACAACAAATTCGGCACAGGCACAAACCAGGAGAAAATTAGTATACTTCAAATTTTCATCAACAAGTAGCGCATATACTACTTAAAATTTCAAATTTCAATCAGCCAGTTAGTGAAAAAGGGTAGAACTATGGTGCAAAGCATCTCTTCAATTGATGAAAACAGCTTTGATGAAATTAACTGTAAGACAGGGACTTTGATACAGTATACTGAATATCAGCCATGCCTTTTCTATCCAATGGCGTGATTGATGATGACCATGTCAATGGCAAAGATATGTAACGAATTTATAAGCACAAAAACTAAGGTCATAATCCGTTTTAGCAAAGCCTTACAATAAAGTTGACACAGGCGTCATTTGACAGAAAATTTTAGTGTGCTTTAGATTGACAGACTATCAACTTCTCCGCACAGAATGCAAACATAAAAAAGGGGGGAAAAAGAGGAGAAATTGGCAGATGGTAAGTACTCGACCATCTGTCCCTTCATGGACAACGTACTCGGCCATCTCACGTTTATTACAGCAAGGAAAAAAGCAGTATATAGTAAATAAATGAAGAAAGGAGCATAGTTTCTCACCCCTTTGCGGCCGACGTACTCGGCCATCTGCCCGCTGGCGATAGCCCCGACCATGGCGCCCACGTTGGAGAGCGAGCCGAACACCGAGAACTGCGCGAGCGGTCAATTATTAGTTTGGTTTCAGACAGAAGAAACCTGAGAGAAAGCAAAAGGCAAAAACGTAGAAGTCAGAGGCAGAGGAGGTCAGGAGGACGTGCCTCGGAGATAGAGAGGCCGAGGTCCCGGATGATGCTGGCCTGCGTCGGGGAGGAGTAGCCGCCGGTGAATCCGAACTGGATGGGGCCAAGCGCGACGATGAGCGTGCAGAGGAAGGCGGAGACGTGGGACTCGCGCAGGACGGCCATGGAGGAGGTGCCGGCGGCGTTGAGGCTGGACTGGCGCGACCCCATCCCCATCCGGTACCAGCTCCCGCTGTTGGGCAGCAGCGGCTTCTGCAGCGCGCCGTCGACGTCGCTGCCGCTCTCGTACTCCCCGCCGCCGCCGCCGGCGGATGCCCTGTTGTTCGCCATGGCGCCGCGCGCGCTCGCCGCCCAGACAGCGAGATTTGATTTGCTCGACTTGGAGGACGCGAATGAGACGAGCGACTGTTGACTCGTCGGGCCAGGCATGTCTCACAAGCGGCGTCGGGGTCCCGCTCGTCAGAGACCCGGAAGGGATTGTTTTTTTTTTTCTGAGGTGAACTGGACATGACTTCCAGCTCATCGTCGATGTAAGCCTGTCATTTATCTTGCACGGATAAATGTTGCCCGTGCTGTTTTGCCGCTTGTTGATACTGTCGTACTGACCCAGTGTCTTACTATTGTCTTGGAGCAACACTGTTTATTCTTTTTAAGCAAAGCAAAGTCAATTTTAGGGGGAAAGAAAGCGTCCATTTGGACTCTACCGCTTACACCAGACTTGCCCTTCAAAGTGTCAATTTGCAAGATTTTTTTTTTTAATCTTTGATCCCTAAGCTGCAACGCGATGCACCTTGTGCTATGGAGAGAGCTGAAAGAAAAGCTCGTGGCTCTCTGTAGCTCGCTACAGTTTTCAACTAGATAAGCCAACATTTCGTGAGCCACCAGCTTGAGCTAGTTCGCAGGCCTAATAGATCAAAATTGCTAATAACCTTAAACTTATATTAGTCTTGCACCTTACAATTAATTAGTCGATGATGACTGGACTTAAGACTTGTAAGCCTGTGATTATTATAACTCTATCACATTTTAAAATAAATATATAATAATTAATACTGGATTATGGATGCATTATGCATAATATGAAGCATGGACCATGGATTTATCTTAACGACAGTTGAGCTGATTCATTGTCCAGCCTTAGTTATGGATAAGCCATCAACGTTGGCTGGATGGACAGTGACACTGTGACACACCCCCGAGAAAAGTTCTCCGCTCGTTTCAGTGTTTCACCCCACAGCCCAGCGGCCCATGCAAATGATTGCACGTCCTGCCTAGCTAATCCGAACTCGGAACCCTGACTGACTGACAGAGAATTTTCCATTACGAAGGGGGAAAAAATTCCTGCAGCGCGTACATAGCCCGCGTCCATTGCATACGCACATCAGACGGCAGATGCTCGCCATGATTTGGAAACTGCCTCCTCCTGGTATCACGCTCGGCTTCACCTGGGTTCCCACACAGACACAGCATGCATATGCTGCCGGGGGCGGATCCAAAGAGGGGACCGTCGGGGTTACAGCCCCCTAGGCGTATGTAGTTCATTACGAAATTTTTCTCCCATTACGAAGTCCAGTCTCAAGACTCTAGCATCGGGATTCTTGAGGTCGCACGTTCCTGGTAGCAGGCTGGCAGCTAGGTGCTTACTCACAGCCACGTCAGATTGCCTACTAATATAGCATTTTTTTTTCTCGTTTCTATTTTCCTGTCCGTCGTCGTGTTTCACGTGGTTGCCGACGGTTGAAGAGTCGGGCGTTGTACTGCTCCCTATTACTCTCTCTGTGCACATGAATATACAAATCTCGCATCTCGAGAAGTTAATAATTATAAACTTTAACTAAAATTATATAAAAAAATATTAACTCTCATGAAATAAAAGGTTATAAAATATGTTTTTATAATAAATTTATTTTAAGACATAAATGCTAATATTTTTCGCTATAAATTTGGTCAAAGTTGACACAGGGCACGTTATATTCAATTAGCCGGAGGGAGTACTCGTTAGCAATCGCAGGATGGAACGGAAGTACTACAGTACTAACCTCAAAAGCGTTGCATGTGCAGCAGATCTTGCCGGATTTTCTGCACCCAGATTTGATCGGGATGCAACACCTACACCGGACATCTCTCTGTCTGTTAGATATCATCGGAGTCTGGGACATCATCTGGTGCCGTTTGGTTGGCAAAGCAGATCTTAAATGCTTCATTGTGTACCTTGATAGGAAAGATGAGCAGATTGAGCGCACAAGCATTTAGGCTATCGCAACGCCAAATTGGCGTTTCGACGCCCGCACCGCTGCGCGGTAAAGCACACGCGGAAGCTCCGAGTGAAACGCGATAGACAGAGATGCTGGAGAGGAACGCTATCCTCTCCGGCGTCGGCCCCACGTCGCCGCGCCGGGAGAAGCACCAGGGAAGGCCACCGCCAGGAGGAGGGCCGCGAAGGCCCACGCCGCCGCGTCGGGAGGAGCGCCGGGAAGGCCCCACGCCGCCGTGCCGGGAGGAGCGCCGGGGAGGTCTGCCGCCACTAGGAGGAGCGCTCGGGGACGGGGACGGCCGCCACGCCAGGTTCGGGCCATCGTGCTCGGGGAGGGCTGTGGCGTCGCGCGCGCTTCGGCCGCGCTGTCGGCGAGGAGAAGGGGGAGACGGAGGGAGAGAGGAGAAGAGGATAAAGAGGCGGATAGCAGTCGGCGTGCTGCGGCTCGCTTTTGCTTGTACCGTGCCTGCCAGGTGGGTCCCGGCCTTGTAGCGTGCGCGATACATGTGCAGAAACAAGATAAAGGATTAAGGATCATGGAGTCTAATATATCCATCCTATGTCAGTTGGCAAGTTTATTACCTTTCAGACTAATTGATAAATCTTCACCATTAGTGATTAACTTCATATGTACTTGAAAGGAACTTGTGCGAGGTGACAAGATGCCATTGGTTTGGATAAACACGGAATGGAAGTGACTGGTGGTGAGGCTTTCATCCATCCTATTGTAGTCAGACTAATTTTCTTTCTTGAGGTCTTTATGCTCTCGAGGGTGGAGCCACAAATCTTATTGGGGCGCGGTCTGCTGCATCCTGCATTGTTGTTCATGAACAGTATACTGTTGTGCTAATTTATGCTAGAAAAATGCAAATAAACATATTAGCCCTTATTTATCATTGAGATATTCATTTTGAAGATTGTGCAACAACTAATGGTCAATGATCGGAAAGCCAACTACTATCGCCGCGTGCCGGAGCAACTAGGCAAGACAGGGGAAGGAACGAAATCTCGATGGAAAAGCTCTGTTGCAGCTTGGTCGAACCCTATGCGGCAACAACGTATTCTGCTCCTTTCAGTGACTGAAGTATGAACGTGCTGTTACTCAGGAGATTTTGATGTGTACCATAACTTAAATGATAGTTCTTGTGAAACAAAGTTATCCTTTTAGCTGTGGGTTGAATTTGGTGTGAATGTAAAGATCCTTTTACCTGAATTCTTTTAATCTATTTCACGAATTGAGCAGCCAACTCCTGCGGCAAATACATATTTTTATTTCTATCTGAATTCTTGTTATTTATTATTTGAATTCTCTCGAATGTGCATTATTATTTCTCAAAATGTTCACTGCAATTCCTTCTTTACAAATGAATATTTTTATGGACACGTGTGTGCCACACGTGCCTGACCACTAGTATTTATAAACTTATTATAGTTGGTTAGTTTTTTCTCGAACATGCTTAGCATGAGAGTATATTTACTTATGAATCTAACTATATCAAGTTTGTATTACAATAATTAAAAAATGGTTAGCTAAATTGTTGATCGGAGATTTTAAAGTTTGAATCTTGATATGTATGTGTCTTATAAAAGAAAATGGAAGGTAAAATACAAGGAGGCCTCAACAAAATTGCTTAGGCGGGATAATACTGATGAATGCCAAATTAAGCTCACTGGAAAGACCAATGTATCTCCTCGAGGGTTCTTCCCTTTGTCTCTGGCACCCAAAGGATGACGAACAGCAGAGTGAAAGCGCTCACAATCATGTAGAAGGCAAATGTACCTGTATGATTTAGAAACAAAGGTAAAGTGCCGTAAGGTTTGGTTGTTCATATACATCCTAGAGAGAGAGAGAGAGAGAGAGAGAGAGAGATGGACCTGCATCACTCCAGCTCATGAGCAAATTTGTTGTCATTGTTACTCCAAAGGCTGTCAACCAGTTGGCAAGGGTTGCGAAGCTTCCTCCTACACTCTTGATGCTAACCGGAAGGATCTGTCAATATGCGAAGTTTCAAGAATAAACCTTCATTCAGAATCCTTTGAGCATGTGGCTCGGGCATGTTATGAGCTATATTAGCTATACGTGATAAGGTACTATACCTCAGACATAATGATCCATGGAATAGCACACATACCGAAGCAGTATGAAATTACATAAGCCTGAACGAAGTATTTGGGCAAAAATTTACGGCACAGATTCCACATTTAAAAACCAATGTTCAGATAGAATGTAATTGATACACTTACGACGACACCAACCAAGGACACCATACTTAAGATGTTATACAAGTCAGAGTCATTTGAAATATTATCCTGAAACGAATAACCGAATATTCAGTTGACTGAGATGACGACAACATATATCAGAATGTTTATAAGCCATGTACTGCACTACTGCAGTAGTATACTAGATTACTATTGGATTACAAAAGGACTGTTATATTCTGATCAGAATCTTATCGGAAAGGAACTTGAACTTACCTTGATGTAAAATACAACAGCAAGTGCAAGAAGGCTTAGGGTCATCCCAGAAGATGAGATCTGTAATTTGAAGTGACAATTAAATTAAGCTACAGAAGGCCCACAAATTAGTGGCTAGCTTTAGAGGGAAGCAGAAGTTACAATAAGGAGGATTCTCCGGCCAGCTCTGTCCAAGTACATGATTGTAACACCAGTGGCAAGAAACTGATGGAATGATGTTATATTAGAAGATTAATAAAAACACAGAGACGAGATCAGGTTTGTCTAGTTATTAGGTACTTGCCCCGATAGCTCCAACTATACATGCAGTCCAAGTTATTGTTCTTGAGCCCTGGAAAACTTTGATTGTTATTGTTAGAACTAAATGTCAAAACAGACGCAACTAGCACTGTTGTAGATAAAGACAAAGGAGACATAATGCTTTTGCAATAAACAATAAAATGCCATCATTCATCAAAGCAAGAGAATGATAAACCATGTTACTACTTACAAGGAGACTAATATATTGGATTTTTTTTTTAACATGTTATAATGCATAAGCTAGAACAATAAGGTCACGTTATCCCAATTTCACTCTCTTGATTTTTATAGTCCGCTACACTATTCCTTTTGCCAATCAGAGACTCATTGTCGGTGCCGCCGGTTGGGGAAGGGTTCGAGGGAAGGTGAGGAAGGTGAGATCCAGGAGGTGGACGGCGCAGCAGCAGAGGGGAGGTTGTGGATGAGATGCAGCGGTGATGTGGTGGGTGCGTGCGGCCTGGAGGGGCAGGTGGGTGCGGAGGACCTAGGCCCGAGTCTTTGACACCATGTAGAATGGGATTGGGGGAATCACCACACACCCATTATGGGGGTGTCTTTCATATATATAGCCATGTATAGTAGTGCAAGTGAAGTACACTGTGTGGTGCAATATGCTAGGCTATACAATAATCCCAATAGGAAGGATAAAAAATTATTTCCTAAAATTTATTATGAACAACTACTAATAAAAAACACACAAGTCAGTGAACAAGTGCACAACATACCTGCAGCTTTGAAGATGCTACCTGAATAATAGATTATACTAGTTATTCCACTTAGCTGTTGCAACACGAGTAGGCTAGTTCCTAGCTGTGAAAAGAAGTATCATTGTCATAAGCTGACAGTTGCAAGATGTGATTACTTAATTTGGTATCAGATAAGCAAATAAAGTTTCAGAACTTACAATTAGAGGCGTGCGGTATTTCTTTTGGTACAACTCTTGAAAACGTATTGTACCACTTTTGTTTGCTGATGCTACAGCTATCTGCATAAAGCTAAAAATTAATCCCACAGATTCCATAAGAATGAAGCACAAAGACCCATGCGCCAAATGTTAAAGAAAATAATAATACACAAAGTGAAGACTCTTCAAATAAACTGTATTCAGTCAGTCTAAATGAATGAAAGTACGTGTGCACCTTTATATCATTAAATTCTGCAGCGATGTCAGCACCGAATCCCCTCAGAACTTGTAGAGAAGTCTTGCAATCATCCATCCTATTCATCCTTGCCTACAAATATTGGGGAGGGGAAGAGGGCATTGGAAAATACAATTTGGCATAATTATTCAGAGTTCATTATCCAACTTGTGTGTGATTATACCAGCCATCTTGGAGATTCCGGAATGAAGAATAGGCCAGGTATCAACAATAAGCAAGGCAAGGTTCCTACAAGTGTGGCATCACACACTTTATGATAGAACAGAAGGGCCAAAAGCCAAAATATTTGCCTACAGAATTTGTACTATCCAAAAAATGTGTCCAGCTTATTCAGAGTTGCTGATCATTCGAGCTTAAATATCAGAGTTGAAATGCAAACTAAGAGCAGCAGCAGGAGGTTTATTATTCTGTCAGGGTTTAGCCACGCGTTACCTATTAACGCAAGAAGTCTCCAAGGAAAAAACAAGCCAAGCACATATGCAAGCAAGACACCAAAGGTCATAGACAACTGCAGAATGAACAATTGCACGGTGAGGTCGGAATAAACAAGCCAAGTGTTTGCCTCATGAAAAGAAAAGACACATGTGGGTATAAACAAACCGGGCTCATAACACCAAGAGCTCCTCTCATGTTCTGAGGCGATATCTCTGCTACGTATACCGGTGCCTGGTGGCACAAAATTCACAGGCAAAAATTAGCTGATATAATCAATCCATGCTTCTATTGCACATCTGCCAATAAAAATAAACTCCATAGGGATGGATCACTTTGTCTAAAAGATGTTGACATATCAGTTGATCTTTTTTAAAATTGTTGTTGATCTTTTTTGAAAGAGCACAAGTACTGATACTCTCAAGGCATAACCAGGCATGGAGGTTTTTTATACATACCACATAGGAAATGACACCAACACCAAATCCTTCAAGCAATCTTCCTATGTACAGAAATGAAGTGTCCTGCAGAGCAGAGCAGAGCAGACATCGACAGCCATCAAAGCCGATGTTGTCATTTGTGAAGCAAATGAAGTGGAAATAAACTGACACACATAGCACCATACTTTCGCGAAGGAGATTGCAAGCCAGCCAATGACGTTCGGAACCGCTGCAATCATGAATGACTGCGAAACAATTACCGATCTAGTTAGTGTAACAGATTCGATGACATCGTGAAGCGAAAGCAGGGTAACCGATTCCAAGATTCAGTAAATCCATCACCGCACAAAGACAGTATAGACCATGAAACAGGAAACAAGGTGTGGAAAAATGAAGAAAAGGAGCAGTGGAGCAGAGTTGTTTCTCACCCCTCTGCGGCCAACGTACTTGGCCATCTGCCCGCTGGCGATCGCCCCGACCATGGCGCCTATGTTGGACAGCGAGCCGAACGCCGAGAACTGCGGAGGCGATGGAGCTTAACTATTATTCGTTTTTGAAACGACCCAAGAAGAAAACGAAGAGCTAATTAACGTGAAGCTGTACCTCGGAGGTGGAGAGGTTGAGGTCCTGGATGACGCCGTCCTGCGTCGGGGAGGTGTACCCTGTGGTGAAGCCGATCTGAAGGGGGCCGAGCGCGACGATGAGCGTGCAGAGCAACGCGGAGACGTGGGAGTGGGACACGCGCAGGTCGGCAATGGAGGAGGTGCTGGCGGCGTTGGGGCTTGACTGGCTCCCGCTGTTGGGCAGCAGCGGCTTCTGCAGCGCGCCGTCGTAGTCGCCGCCGCTCTCGTACTCGCCGCCGCCGCCGCCGCCGCCGGATGCCCTGCTCGCCATGGCGCCGCCGTGCGCGCTCACCGCCCAGACAGCGAGATTTGATTTGATTTGGTGTTTGACTTTGGGAGGACTGAAGGAGGACGCGAATGCCAGGAGACGGCCTACGAGCGACACCTACCTCGCCAGTCGTCACGTTGAATGGGGGAGTGCGGCTCTTGACTCGTCGTGCCACGCAGGTCTGTTTTCTGAGCTGAGATTTTCTCCAAGGAACGTGTTGCATGTGCGGGCGTGCAGCAGATCTTGCCAGATTTTCTACACTCATTTTTGATCGGGACGCGACACCGGACGATAAAACCTGTTAAACAGATACCCACCATCGACCTTCTAAAATAGTATCTGTTTCTGTATTCAGTTTTGAAATAGTACCAAAGTAGATATATTTGTATTTGGTTTTTTCTTCCTTTTTTAATGATTCGGATTCGTATCCGCAAATATCCGGTGGTATTCATATTGGAATAGAACAAAACATAATGCATTATTCTAACATAATGTGAAACTAATATATTTATTGATGATAATTATTTTCAAAAAGTTTAGTTTATTTATTTATTCACATAATCATATTTTATATAATTTAATCAATATTATATAATGTATTTTATTATTTATTAATACTATTTTAAAATTATTTCTTTCCATATTTAATTATTGAAATATGTATTAATAATATTTTTTAGGTATCTATGTGATTTGTGTACTTAATCTTTGATTTTTATGCACAAATGATAATTCTATTCTTCAAATAACAAGCTAAAACAAATCATATATGTGATGTCACGTCAAACAAGCAAATATATATTCGTAACTATCCAGTTTTGATTCGTATCAAAAATATCTGAATTCGTATTCGTATCGGATTTC
The DNA here is from genome assembly GCA_038502445.1 of Eremochloa ophiuroides. NCBI lineage: Eukaryota > Viridiplantae > Streptophyta > Magnoliopsida > Poales > Poaceae > Eremochloa > Eremochloa ophiuroides. The sequence goes on along the minus strand of JAHLJS010000008.1, from coordinate 69,296,143 downwards.
AAATATAAAAATGATGTTCATATCCATTACCATCCGTACTGATCCATTTTCTTTTTTTAAAGAGACGGCAAAAATTTTGCCGCAATTTCTATTAGACAAAGAAAAAAAATAAAGGGGTCGGTGCAGTTTTTTTAATGGAAACCGGACAAAAAACCATTACAATTAAGGAGAGAACAACACTCATCTCACACAACTCTGACGCATGCGCTGAATACAACGTGAGAACACAATTTCATACACTACTCAATTATGTACCTAACTGTAACACGACTCAAATACTACTTACAACACAACCGGTCGCATTGGGACATCACAACACAACCGATCGGATTGAGACATCGACACGGTTGTACAACTCAACTCATACACCAAGACCACCAAGCCACACCCCCAATGAGCAGTCGAGCAGCCCACGTTGCGAGCGCCGTCGTCCTGACGATGTCCCGCACAAACCAGCCACTGCCAAGCAGAAAACTTATTGGCGCAGTCCGCTGCAAGCCAAGTAGCCACCACGCGCGACTCCACCGTGCCACCATCGTCTTCTAATCACACACAGTCGATCTCCCAACCTCGACCAACGTTGGCATAAGTCAAAGAGGAGCCCACCCCCATGCTCCCTAGAACAACATCAGCACCGCACCGGATCATGGCTCTGAGACAACTCATCCTGATCAGATTGGGACATCGACCTAAGCCTTGACGCGTGGGGGCCTCGCCACATCCACGGCCGCACACCACTCCACTTCTCCCCAAGGATCCAGTCATGCTTCGCCGTTTAGGGTGACATCAAACTCGAGCCACTCCGCAACCTCACCTCCGTCGTGCCGCTGCTGGGATCTCCCCTGCCGCATGAACCGAAAATCTCCATAGACACGGCACAACCCGCTGTCTAGGTCGGATTGGGACATCGACCCAAGCCTCCACTCACTCAGCCCACCATTTTTTATGAGGAGGAAAAGGGAAGAGAAAAGACAGAACTCCCTGTCGCCGGCCGTGGTCGCCAGCTGAAATTGTCTGACATCGCCTTCAAGAAGGTTGCATCGCCGAAAGCGCCGCCAACGCCAGCCCAAGGTGGGAAGGGTTTTCACCCGCAACTCCGAGATGCTGCTAACCAGCCCTGGTGATGGAGATGAGCAGCTATCACCATAGCCTGACAACGCCAGCCGCGCCGCCAAGACGCCGCGGGCATGCCAACGCCAGGTTGCCCTAGGCAACGCCACCAGGGCATACCTAGCCGAGCCACGGCCGGCCACGCCACCACCACGACACCGATGAACCGCCACATCACCACCACAGGCCACGTAGAAAGCGTTCCCAGGCCACCGGAACAGGCAGCAGCTGGCCCTCAGCCATGCCCAGACTGCCGTGGCCATCCCCCAACCGCGCCCAGGCCCCGACCACGCAGGCTTCGTCCCACGCCCAAGGACGCTGGGAACCCGCCGCCGGCAACGACCTCCGCTGCTGCATCCCGGTCTCGCAGAGCCGACGGCAAGCCAGATCCGGCCCCGGGGACGCCGGATCCGCGCGCAACAGGCCGGGATCCGACCGCCAGCAAGGAGCACAGCGGACCACAGAGGCATCTCCATGGCGCTCTACCACGGGCGAACCAACTCTGCAACCGGAGGAGACAAGCAAGGCAACCACCACCAGATCAGGCTAACGGTGACCGGATCCGGCTGAGGAGCCCGCGAATCCGGCCACCGTCGCCGCACGCAGCCATCATCGGAGGCGGCCACGACGACCACCCACAGCGCCGCCGTGAGAGGGAGAGGGAGAGGGAGCGAGGAGCCTCGCCGCCGCCTTCCTCGCGTCCGGCCGGACCTCCGGCGAGCCTCTCAGGTGACGGTGAGGTGGGGGAGCGAGCTGGGAGGGGCAGCGGCCTTGGGGAAGACGAACCCGCCGAGTCGCCCCAGGGGAAGCGACGCGGGGGGAGAAAGAAAAGGGACTGTCTACACTGCACCCGTGTGTTTCAAAAGAAGCTAGCACTCGGGTGTTAAATGGAGCTAAAATACTCGATTTTTATCAAAGACAAATTCGGTTGTTTCATGTAACTGTAGCACACGAATTCTCTCACCTTTAGATTCAAACCCAACGGCTGGCCATAAAAGATAAATAAAAAAATAACACTAGGCAAATCTAGTGACAAAAAATAATTTATATATTAACACAGACAATTAATGAGTCCAATATTTTTTTCTCAGTTAGACAAGGACAAAAAATAATATATATGTTCAGACAGAGAGAAAAAAAACTAATATATATGTTGACAAATCCATCAGACATCAGTTACAAAGAGATAGATGAGACAGTAGGAACAACAATTATCATGCAAAAATACTTATGATGCCGGCCCTTCAAATATCTACACATACAAAAAGGTGAGGAAATCATTGCTAAGGTCCTAAAAAGGTCAAGATAAAAAAGGTTGTTTTTGAACTAAATTATATTTCAATGCAGGGAGGCTTCACTGAACTTATGCTGGAACAAATGATGAGCTCACATGAAGATGATCAGGCTGATAGGAATAGGCAGGTAAGAATTATACTGCAAGAATAAAGAAATTACAGTGCTCAAATGTGCAAATTACACCCATACATGTGATGTAAGTTCAGCATAATATCAATGCAATTTTCACTGATTCATTAAAATTGTGCAGCTACATGGATGTAAGGGACATTGACACATAAGCTAATTCGAAATGACATAATGATATGGATCGCACCATTCGTTGGGATATCAGGTCGTGCCTAAAGTTGTATGTAATTTTTGTAATGAGTAGGCTGTTACAAACCTTTAGACTAGATCTAAAATTGCATATGCTGAGAACTACAATTGCAGTTCCTAGTAGCTGCAACTTACATTATCGAGGAATGCAATTATGTAATCGAATGTTCTACTTGTCTGCAATGCAAAGCCTTCGGAAGCAGCAATTTATGTGGTCACTTTGCTCACTGTTTTTTGTGTACTGCCCTTAAGAATGACAATATACCTTAAGAATGACAAGAATGCTTACCTTGCTGCTGCATGCATTCCTACTGCTGCTATCTGAAACCAAGAAAGGCTATAACTTAATTGCTTACTGCTGCTACTGAACTTAATAGGAACTCTCTCATCAGAGAGTGGGTGGGTGGGTGGGGAAGAAGAGAGCCAAACAGTGATGGTTCAGGCAATGACAAAAATCACAAATAACAGAAATATAATGACACAAATGTGTCTACATTGGCACAAATATAGACCACATTCTATCTAAATTAAATAGAGTTCCTATGAATGGACAAATTAAAGAGGACAAATGTGAGGTGTGTGTTGACAGAAATCACAAATAACAAATTTCAAAATGTTTTAGCACAGATGACAAGAGACAATTTTTTTCTATGAATGGACAACGACAAATGAGAGGTATGTGTTGGCACAAATCAAAGATCACAAGAAACAATTTTTTCTGTGGAAACACAAAGATAGATCACAAACTTATGGTATGGACTCACACAAATTAGAATTAACAAAGTTCATGAAGTATTAAAACAAATCAAAATAGGCATTTTTTCTACGAAATGACAAGGACAAAAATGAGGTCTGTGTTGGCACAATCACAAGCTAACAAAGAGGTGATGAGTGCTAGCACAAATCACAATGAACAATAGTTTTATGTGAGGACAAGAACAAAATTTTGTTGTGGGCTGGCACAATTCATAGATTTCTACCTGCAGTCTTCTCTAGTTTAGGAAGCTCTAACTCGCCTTCATGTCTTCCTCAAGCATCATTGATCCTCATGTAGCCGATGATCTGCATTTAAGTTTAGAATAAGAACAATACATGAGTTACTGATGATAAGATGAGGCTACTAAAAGTAAACAGGCATCAGAGCACCATGTCGGAATTCAGATCCCCAAACAGGCAACTAAAACATACAATTAGTGGAGCGTGTGTATTTTTATAGTCTTTCTCTATTTAACTCAATTGATCTGTTGGATCTTATTACTCATGCCATTCTATTGAACAAATCACACAAATAGAAGAAAACATAGAATTCGTGAGATTGAAGCCTAGTCACACAAGTAATCAAAAGGGACAAATAACTTGAATACAACAACAAATAAAATTTGAGTGATACAACGCTTGAAATAACTCAAAATTTTCAACATCTCCGTCAGCCCTCATGCAACACCGAAATAGATGGAACATCAAAGACTGCCACCCCACCAGCCCCTCCAACCCCTGCCTTGCCCACACTGCACTCACAAGGAGCCTCCGTGGCTCCGTGAACCAAAACAGACAGAACATCAGGCGCTACCACCTAAAGGTTAGGTGCCCTTATCATCATAGAGTTAACTTATGGTACTGAAAAAGGAACATACAAACAAAAATATACAAGCAAACCCCAAAAAATTGTGTAAGCACAAATCACAAGAAACAATTTGTTTATAAAAGGACAAGGACAAAAATTGTATGAGCTAGCACAAAACTCAATATACAAATATGATGTCTGTGTTGGCACAAATCAGAATTAATATAAATTTCAAGATGTGTTAGCACAAATCACAAGAAATAATTTTTTCTATAAAATGATAAGGACAAAACTGATGTGTGTGTTGGAACAAATGGCATTTTTTTCCTATAGATGTGCTGGCACAAACTGATGTGTTAGCCCCTTCAAGACATGGCTTGCTGCGCCAAAGCTAATTGACTGAGATTCTAGTCCTCAGCCAGTGCATGCTAGTGACCAGGGTCAATCCAGACGCTTGTCAGCCATGCATGCTGGTGATCAAGAGCAGGGACAAGCACAAGACCTATACATAAGAGAGAAACAGAGACACTGGGTGGGGATTAGGAGAGGAGCAGCCACGGTTAAAACAGGATTAAATTAGACATTGCAGCAGAGCCTAATCAGACATTGCAGAACTAAAACAGAACCAAATCAGACGTTGCGGAATTTGTGACAAATCACTCAAGTAATGTTTAGATTTTCTCTAAAAAAGTGGCAACAAATATAACTAGGTACTAAATTAAATATTGCTTCAAATAATCATTTAGTCAGTGCAACTAGACATATGTGAACAAATATATATATATATATGTTCAAATAGATACAGTACAGAAAGAATGCATTAGCAAATTCTGCGTTGACAACTGTCAAACATCACTTACAATTACAGAGATGACAATACCAGGAACACCAAGAGTGATGTAGAAACACTTACTGGATCTTATGAACCTTTCGAATAACTACAAATACAAAAAGGTGGGCAAAACATTGCTCAGTTCAAAAATGCCAAGATAAAAATGTTGTTCATGGACTAAAATATATTTCAATACAAGGAGGCTACACTGAGCTTATGTTGGAATAGATCAAGAACTCACAGGAAGACAATCAGAATAGACAGGTAAAATTTATATTGCAAGTATACAAAAATTACAATGCACACATATGTAAGTTACACTCATATATGTGTTGTAATTTCAACATTATAGGAGTGCAATTTTCAATGCTTCATTATAAACTATGTAGCTACATGAAGGGATACAAGGAACATTGACAAAGATGATACTTGGAAATGATATAAATGAGGTAAAATTATTTATGCTTGACAAATAAGTTAGGTTATAATGTAAATATATTTATTATTTCTATAGAAGTAACACTCTTGCAGTGTAAAATAAGACTCTAGTTGTCACACATTATGTAATGGACATATGAAGCAACTACCCTATTACAAACTCCAAGATAGACACATCAGTTTTATTCCAGTATGTTTTCAACTGTCATAGAGATGATCCTTGATTTTTTTTACTACATAAAAAACACAAATAATAAATTCCATGAGTTTACTAAAAATATAAAAAAAATAACACATAGAATCGAGGTAGTTTGCAAATTCTAAATCAATAAAAACAACAATTAGAAAAATATCATAAATCAGCAGTTAGGACACACTAATGTTAAAAAGGAAAAAACAACAAAAGTTTTGTAGACTTACATCACAGTTATACTCAGTTTTAGAGACTGAGCGATAGAGATCAGAATCAATACTTTAAAACTCCGAACACTAAACATCTTCAACATCCTAGCCTTTCTGACTCGTCACAGCTGGATATTTCAACTAAACCAGGAAGCCTTCCTAGCCACCTATCACAAAAACAAAAACAAAAAAAATAAAAAATCCAGCATAACTAAACATACGCAAAGCCAATGTAAAAAATACTGAGAGTACAAGCATCAACAAAGAGATAGTGAAATACTAACTGAGATTGCTAAATAATACAACATATGACTTTTAATTATTGGACAAACAGAGTAACCATTTCACAAACAAAGTAAAAAAGAGTAATAGTAATAAGGATCCAAATAACAAAGGGAAACAATGCAGCACATCATCATGAATTGAACAATGAACTAAATAAAAGATAAATACCACCTATGCCTTTAACTATTGGACGAAGAGAATACCCATTTCACAAGCAAAGTAGTGATTCAAAGAAAAAATGCAGTGCTAGAACTAATATGAACAAATATTCTAAACTATATGAACAAATATTCAGTGCAATAGCCCCAATACAACAGCAACAATGATCAACGGGGCCTGATATCGTGACCTTTAGTAAGCAACCACATTTCTAGCAGAATCAACCAAAGACTGAAGCTGTGCCACTTCCACGGTTGCCATTATTGCGTAGATCTCAGCATCTCCAGAAACAAAATAGCAGCTAAGCTCGCTCTTCTGAATCCCATTGGGTCCATCATCATTATGAATGATCCCAACCCTGCTATGACGTTCATTTTCAGGTAGCAGATCCCACTCCTTTCTCACATCCTCTCTCTCATAGTCATAGCTTTTGTACGAGACCACAAACAACATCAAATCAGACCTCTTCTTCTCTCCCAAATATCTGACACATGCTATCAATCCTACAGACCACCAGATTCAGTTCTACAACTTGGCTAGTAGCTTGCACCCTAGCCCGGCAGCCCATTTCTTCTCGAGCGAACAGGAAGTAAGATGGCTACAGCCACCAGCTTATGGCTCGCGGCAGCGGCCACCTGGCCAAGGCGGCGCAGCTTGGGCTACTCAACCGGCACGGCGCACTGCAGCCGGCCAAGGCGACAGCACATGGCCGGACCAGGGAGACAAGTACAGAAACCAAATTAGCAAATTAAATACAAATCGGACCTTCACGTCAGTGCCAAATGCCTGCTCGAACCCTAGGGCAGACAAGAGAACCTGAAATTTCATCCATCCCTAAACACAATAGAGACCAAATCCTTGAAATAAACTCAGAACCCTAACCTCTTGAACGAGGCAGAACACATGAGAGTACCCCAACAACGAAGATTTCATGGAATGGAAGGAAGCAAGACGAACGAACCTTCGAGACTGATGGAATCGCCTCTCGCCAGTGCGCGTTCGTGGGGAAGAAGATGGGGAAATGAAAGTCAAAAACAGACGGGTGTGCCTCTTGAAACAGTACCGGTAAAAAGTGGGTCCTCCAAATCAGAGTCACACAAGAAACGAAACATATGAGACGCCCGATGGCGATCGAGCGGCAAAAAAAAATCGTGTGTCCCGAGCAGCCGAAACACTCGGGTGTGCTATAGCTTTTCCGAAAGAAAAGCTTTGTGTACAGCTTACCAATCTGTTTTCCATCCTAGAAAATTGTATCTCCTCTAGAGTTCTTCGCTTTGTCTCCGGCATCCAATGCAAAGAACGACAAAAACGAGGAGCACAACCAATTATGATAGGAAAGTGCCTGCCCCACAAAATAAATTACATCAGCATTCATGATTCACATTCATAATCCTATCCTAGTCACAGCTGAGGCAAAAAAAACAGGTGTAGTGTGGACTTCGAACACTGTAGTAGAGCATCAAGTTCGTCCTCATTGTTAGGCTGTCTCCAACGGTGGTAACGCAAAAACGAAACCCATTCTTTGGTTTAGGTCTTACACAGTCAAAAGCTCACCGACCCATATCATGCCTTCTCAAAGTAGAACCATGCGCCGTGCACGGGGCTCGGAGGCAGCGCGGACGCGAGGCGGCGCTCCAGCGCGGCGGGCAGACGGGGGCAGCGCGAGGACGCAGGGCGGCGCTCCGGCCCGGCGGCGCTCTGGTCCGGCGGCGCTGCAGCTTGGCGGTCAGGACGCGGGGAAGCGCGAAGACGCGGGGCGGCGCTCTGGCCCGGGCGCTCCAGCACGGCGGCGTGGACGCGCGGCGCGACGAGGCCGGCGACGCTCTTGCTCGGCGGGGTAGCACGAGGACGCAGGGCGGCGCTCTGCTCTGGTGGCGTTGCAGCCTGGGGATGCGGACGCGGGGCGACGCTTCAGTTCGGCGGCGCAAACGCGAGGCGGGGCGAGGCCGGCGGCGCGGATGCGGGGCGCGGCGTGGCGAGGCTGGCGGCGCTCTGGCTCGACGCCGCTCCAGCCCGGCGGCGCGGACACAGGGCGTGGCGCGGCGAGGCCGGCGGCGCTCTTGCTCGGCGGGGAGAAGACCGGCGGCGGCGGCTCACCCTCGGCGCCCCTGCACCACCTGCCCGCGCGACGACGAGGAGCCCGACAGGGAGGAGACCGGTGTCGAGGTGGTCCTTCCTGTCGGCCGAGCGCGCCCAGGCCACCGTTGCCCGCAGCAGCGGCTCGCCTGCCCCAGTACCACCTGCCCGCGCGGCGACGAGGAGAATGGCGTCGGCAATATTTGCGTCCGTGGATAGAGGATGCCCTTATTTGCCTGCTCCTTGGCCTGGTAGGCAAAATAGGTAGGGCCTTTGCGTCTTCTGTTGGAGGCTCTCTTTTTCACCCAAAACACTATGCCTGATGCTTTTTTGCGTTTACCTCACGTGGTTGGAGACAGTCTTATGGCGAAGGAGGTCAGCCAGTTGGCCATCGCATGCTTCCACCGATACTCTTGATGCTAAGACTATCTCCAACAACAACAACACCCAAAATATAATATCCATTTCACGTTTGGGTTACGCTACAGTGAATAGATTCAATACCTATTTTTTATCTTCTCCAACAATAACACCTAAATGAGAATCTCTCTGCAAATGGGTTTCGAGGAGAGAGGAGACTCAAATCTAGGTTGTGTCTCTTATGAGACCCAAAATGTGTCTCTGGTATGGGTATTTTGTTGGAGGTTGAAACAGTATAGTTGAAGACCTATTTTACATTTGGGTCTCCATATGCATGCCTTGTTGGAGATAGCCTAACTGGGAGGATTTGAAAACCCCCGAGTTCGAATTATACCTTTAGATATCTCTTTGCAGTATGTGCCTGAATAGTAGCTTCAGACTTGCTTATCTCTTCGGTGAGATGCCAAAATTAGGAGACATATATAGAGGCCTTGTACAAGCTTTATATCATGTACCCACATTTGAGGGAAGATGGCAGCAGCCCCTTGAAATCAAAGTCTCTCTCAGTTCACAGCAACAATTCTCAGAAATTTGATTTTGAGAAAGAGGTAGGAATCCAATGTACAATAGAAAGGGATGAGAGGTTGGCTGAAGGAGGACAAGGAGAGGTTGTGCATAAATCAGAGATGGCATCTAGTACTAATCAGGAGCAATTGGTAGTAGGGAGTACTAATGATCTGCAGCAAGAAATTGGAGGGGGCGATGGGGAGAAAGAAATGGACATGGATTTTGAACAGCAAGGTGTACAAAGCGTTCAAATCTCAGAAGTTGGGAGCTTATATGGGAATGAGGTAGATGTTTTAAGTGAAAGGAATGTGGGGGAGAAGAACACAAGGACTTTTAGAAGACTACCTCGCAACATAAAAAGATCAGTGGGGGCTGCGATGGAGCAACCTGGTAGAAAAGGAGGTTGGGAAATTGGAGCAGAAGTAGATGTAGAGGATCATAAGAAGGCAAGGACATTTTCAGGGGAAGAGGAAGAACTTACTGCCTTTAAGGCGGGATTGGTTGACCAATCCCGCTGGAAAAAATGAGGGTTATAAGTTGAAACTGTCGGGGATTAGGGAACGGCCCGGCAGTTCGTGGACTTCTGGATGTCCAGAAGCGGGAGGCCCCGGACATCCTCTTTTTGTCAGAAACAAAGCATGACAAGAAGTGGATGGAATGGTTTCGGTGGAAGCTGGAGATGCCTAACATGATTGCAAAAAGCAGCAAGGGGACCAGTGGAGGTTTGGCAATGTTTTGGAAAAAGGGTATTGATGTAAGTGTCAAGAGTATGTCGAAACATCATATTGATGTGCATATTAAGGAGGAGGGTGGGTGGAAGTGGAGGTATACCGGAATATATGGAGAGTCGAGAAATGAGGAAAAGGAAAATACATGGGATCTCCTACGGTTGCTGAAGGAGCAAAATAATTTACCTTGGTTGTGCAACGGCGATTTTAATGAGATTTTGTTTAATTATGAGAAGGAAGGGGAACCACCAAGAGCAGAGTTTTATATGGAGGGGTTCCGAAAGGCGTTAGAGGACTGTGAATTGCATGATTTGGGATATACCGGGGACCCTTTTACTTGGAGGAACCATCACCATGATGCAGCAAGTTATATTCGAGAAAGGTTAGACAGGGCTGTGGCAAATAGTGCATGGCGATGCAAATTTCCACTAGTAAGAGTAACTAATGGAGGCCCACGACATTCTGACCACCGACCAATTATCATCGATGTTGGGGAAAGAGATGATAGGAGTTTTGTGAGGCCAATGCAAGTGATGAGGAAGTTTGAAGCAAGGTGGTTAGAGGAGGAGGAGTGTTTCAACAAAGTAGAGCAGGCATGGAAAGGGGCGATGGAGATAGGAGGAACAAGTTTGTTGGAGGCCCAGGGGAAAGTGTTGGAGGAATTGTGGATATGGGACAAGGATGTACTAGGTGAATTAGAAAAGAGGATTAAAAGGGCAAAAAAAAGGAGCTAGTGTAAGTGCATTCGCCCCCTATGTGGGATTTTGGTGATTAATGACAATCAAATTAGGGACTAACGGTTTTATCAAGATTATGTGCAGGTGTTAGTCCATATGAATGAGCAAATTGAAATATTCGGTGAAACAGCACCCTCCAACTTGACCGAGTTACTTGGTGATCTTTACTCATAATTTAGCAAGTTTTATCTTTTATTGAGTATAGGACTACCGCACTATCAAGAGGGATGCATAGCTAGTTGACTAGTAGAAGGTTTAAAGTGCTCAAACATTGACTTAAACAAACATGCTTGAGAGACACCTTCACACACTTGTGCACTACCCTATCCTGTTCTGCCCCTGGAGAATCGGTAGTACCGGTCTTGGACCGGTAGTACCGGTAGGACTTAGAGCAGGATCCTCTCCAGCGAACTGCTTGCTCTCGGGTTCCAGAAAAGTTTATTCCGGTAGTACCAGATTTTAATCCGGTAGTACCGATGTTGAACCGGTAGTACCGACTCTGAATCGGTAGTACCGGTAGGACTTAGCGCCGAGACTCCTCCCAGCCAACTCGCTGCTCTCGGGTTTGAGTAACTATATTTCGGTAGTACCGGATTTTAATCCGGTAGTACCGGTTCCAGAGCGGTAGTACCGGTCCTTGACCGGTAGGACTTTGCCCAAGCAGTTACTCAGGGTCTGGATCGGTAGTAACGACTGTACTTCGGTAGTAGGTTGACTGTTGTATCGGTAGTACCGGTGTACCACCGGTAGTACCGGTCAAGTCAACTTGACTGACAAACTTTTCTACCGTTGGGGCCTCGTGCAGTGCGTGTGTCAGATTTTTAACGTTCGATCTGCTGAGGTAGCATCGGTACTACCGGTAGGAATCGGTAGTACCGGTAGCTCCCAGACGGAGGAAGTATAAATACTTATTCCCTCTTCTTTAGAACGTTACCCACTTCATTTGTTGCCTACCAACCCGAGACAACAGCTCTCTCTTGCTCTCCCACTCTCTCTCACACATATTCATTGCTCATAGCTCAATCCATTGCAAGTTTCAAGTTGAGAAGTGAGATTCGAGTGAGGAAAACTTAAATCCATTGTTTGAGCACTTGATTCCTCCCTCTAGCGGGCTTTGCCTTGCATTTGTTACTCTTGGGTTCTTGGAACCCTAGGCGGCTATGCGTTCTTCGGGAGAGCCCGGTTTGATTCATTTGTGAAGGCTCCCCGAAGTGTTTGTATCACCCCAAGATTCTAGTGAAGAAACTCAAGTGACCTTTGTGGTAACCTTGAGTGAGGAAAGGAGGTGAAATAGACTCCGACCTTTGTGGTCACCTCAACAACGAGGAGTAGGCCTTCCTTTGTGGATTGACCGAACCTCGGGATAAATAACTTGTCCCTTGCTCTCTTTGTTGTTGTGTCTACTTGTGGTGTCACGGCTTCGACCGTGCTCTTTCTCTCTCTACCTTGTTCTTAGGTTTGGAGGCCCGATCTACGATTTGGTGGTGATTCAAGTTAGGGAGAAGGTTGTAAGGGACTCTACATACACTTGGGTGGTTTGGTATAGCATAGATCTAAACTTACTGTGTAGTTAATCTTGGTTTCGTAGCTATCTGTTCTTGACCGGTAGTACCGACGGATTTCATCGGTACTACCGACAGGTATCGGTAGTACCGGTCTAGAGAAGTGGAGGAGGCAGAGTATTTCACAAGAACAAGTGAACCGGGAACATTTGTGTCGGTATAAGCTCGAGCGCTTGCAGGACCAACTTAATGTCTATTGGAAGCAGAGAGCTCATACTGCTTGGTTATTGAAGGGAGACCGGAACACTGTGTTCTTTCATGCCTATGCCTCAAAAAGAAAAATGAAAAATACAATAAAATCTTTGAAGGATGAAGGAGGCGATGTGGTGGTAGGAGAAAGGTTGAAGAACTACATTGCTAACCATTACCAAAATCTTTTTTTTGTCACACGCAGACGTACAAAATGAGGAGCTGCTGAATTGTGTACAAACAAGGGTGACACAAGAAATGAATGAATCTCTTCTATGCCCATTTACTGGAGAGGAGGTGTGGAATGCACTAGAAAGCATTGGTGATTTAAAAGCTCCGGGTGCAGATGGTATGCCTTCTATTTTCTACAAAAAATTATGGTCCCTAGTTGGTGAGCAAGTTAAAAAAGAGGTGCTGCAAGTTCTAAATGGTGGGAACATGCCACAAGGATGGAATGACACGGTAATAGTGCTAATCCCTAAGGTGAAATGACCAATGAAGATCACTGAACTAAGGCCGATTAGCCTGTGCAATGTCCTCTACAAACTAGTATCAAAGGTCCTAGCAAATCGGCTTAAGAAAATACTGCTAGATATTATATCACCATCACAAAGCGCCTTTGTCCCTGGACATTTAATAACTGATAATGTCTTTCTTGCTTATGAGTTCACCCATTACTTAAAAAATAGAAGGAAGGGAAATGAGGGGGTGGCTGCAATCAAATTGGACATGAGGAAAGCCTATGATAGATTAGAGTGGTCCTTTCAGAATATCATGAGAAAATTGGGTTTCAATGAACGATGGATCAGACTTATCATGGGCTGTGTAACAACAGTAAGCTATCAAATTAAAGTCAATGGAGAATATACATCGAGGATACATCCACAGCGAGGCTTGAGACAAGGTGATTCACTCTCGCCTTATCTCTTTATATTATGTGCAGAAGGGCTATCAGCAATGCTACAAAAAGCTGAGACTGAGGGAAATATTAAAGGTATACGGATTTGTCGAGACGCATCAAGAGTTAACCATCTCTTTTTTGCAGATGATTCGCTGGTTCTAATGCGCGCTCATCACAGTGACGCTGAGGAACTAAGGCCCTGTTTGGTTGAGCTGTAGATTTTAGTAAAGCTGCTGTGAGCTGTAGATTATGAAAAAGCTGCTGTGAACAAGTGCTGTGAGAAAAGCTGAAGCCCCTTTGGTGAAACAACTGTGGCTTTTGGACAACACTATCTCACTAACAAATGGGCCCCGCCCGTCAGTGTCACAGGAGCTTCTTCCTCCTCTCGACCGGGATGGCAGCAATGACGCCAGCTGGGGCCGGCCACGCGCCGCCTGGGACTGCCCGCGTCCGACGAGAGCAAGGAGGGAGGAGGGAGCGCCGAGGTCGCTAGACCGTCGCCGCCGCCGCGTCCACCGAGGGCGAGGTCGCTCGCCCGCCGCCGCCGCCACGTCCGCCGAGAACAAGGAGGGAAAAGGGAGTGCCGAGGTCGCTAGACCGCCGCCGCCGCCGCGTCCACCGAGGGCGAAGTCGCTCGCCCGCCGCCGCCGCCACGTCCGCCGATAACAGGGAGAGAAAAGGGAGCGCCGAGGTTGCTCGCCCGCCGCCGCCGCAGCGTCCGCGCAACTGGAGGCTGCTCGTCGTGGGTGCCGCTCGAGCCCCGGAGTGGAGGGGAGGGGCTGCGCGCGCCGGCGAGTTGCGCCGCTGGGAACCCTAGCGCCTCCCGTGGACGCGCGCCGTCGGACCTCTCGCGAGCAAGGAGGGAAAAGAACGAGGGTGCGAACCATTTTCTTCGTAACCGATGGCAGTGCGGGTAATTTTGCGCGTCTACAGCCGGTGAAAGCAGCTCCTCGCCTGCTGTGGAAAATGAACTGCTCGAAAGCTGGCTTTCACAAAAGTTGTTGTTCCAACAACTGCCCTTTGGTTAGCTTTTGAACTTTTGGGGGCAAAAGCTACAGCTAGAAGCTAAACCAAACAGGGCCTAAGACGGATTCTATCTGTTTATGAGAATGTGTCCGGTCAGATGGTTAATAAAGGCAAATCCTCAGTCCTGTATAGCCCAAACTCAGCAGAACGATGCAAGATCCAAATTAGGACTATTCTGGGCATAGGACAAGAAGCTAGAAGTGAGAAGTACTTGGGGCTTCCGGTGTCAATTGGAAAATCTCGTAGAAAGGCCTTTGAGTATATCAAAAGGAGAATTTGAGAACGAATCCAAGGGTGGCAAGAGAAGCTACTCTCCAAGGTTGGAAAAGAAATTCTGGTGAAGACAGTAGCACAAGCCATCCCAACATATGCGATGTCATGTTTTGATCTAACAAAGGGTCTTTGTGATGACATAAGTACAATGGTGGGCCGTTACTGGTGGAGCCAACAAGATGAAGAGCACAAAATTCACTGGATAGGTTGGGAGAAGCTTTCTCGAACAAAGAAAAATGCGGGGTTAGGATTCAGGGATCTGCATTTGTTCAACCTTGCCATGCTAGCAAGATAAGCCTGGAGGTTAATTACAGGAGGTGATACATTACGTGGACGGGTTCTTAAGGCTAAATATTTTCCAAATATGGATTTTTTGCAGTGCACAGCCCATAATGGCATCTCCTACTCATGGCGCAGCATCATCCGAGGCCTAGAACTATTGAAGGAAGGGATTATATGGAGGATTGGAGATGGTAGTTCAGTTAACATATGGGATGACCCATGGTTGCCGAGAGGCAAAACAAGAAGACCAATAACACCAAAGGGACACTCTATACTGACCAAAGTATCTGATTTAATTGATCCTGGGTCTGGCAAGTGGGATGAACAACTTGTGTGTGACACTTTCTGGCCGGAAGATGCTAAAATTATCCTATCAATTCCAACTGATCCAGAGAGGCAGGATTGGCCGGCTTGGCACTATGATTCAAAGGGTTTGTTCTCTGTAAAATCAGCATACAAACTTGCTGTCCAAATTAGGGACGAAACACAATGCCGAGATGCCTCGTCATCCGGTTCAGATGGAGATCAACAAGGATGCTTTAAATGGCACAAGATCTGGCAGTTGGGTCTACAAAACAAGGTGAAGATGTTTGTATGGAGATTGGCGCATAACAGCTTGCCAGGTCGGCGTAATTTGGCAAGGAGGGGAGTGCGTTTGGACACTCTATGCCTGGTCTGTAAATGTCTGGACGAAGATTGTGGTCATCTTTTTTTCAAGTGCAAAAGGGCCAGGGAGTGCTGGAGGGCAATGAATTTAGAGGAACAAAGAATCTTACTGGAACGGTGTAAGTCTGGTACTGAAGCTGTTGACTTGATCCTAAATATGGAATCCGAGGTGAAAAATAGAATACTAATTTTCCTTTGGCAATGGTGGACGGCAAGGAACAAAGCTAATGCAGGTAAAAAAATGACCCCTACGGCTCAGATCTACAGCAATGTTGCTTTTTATCAAATGGAGCTGGGAAAGATTCAAAAACAGATCACATCGACAAAACCAAGACAAGCACTAAAATGGAAGTCACCACCGCCTGACTATTATACGATTAATCTGGATGCCTCTTTTTTCCAGAATTCTGGCAACGGAGGATGGAGTTTTGTTATAAGAAATGAGGAAGGACATGTTCTTCAAATTGGGGCGGGTAAGATACAGCATCTTTCAAGCCCTTTGCATGCGGAGGCTATAGCAGCGTTGAAGTGCTTGCAGAGAGCTGCTTCCCTTGGCATGAATAAAATAATTATGGAGACGGATTTTATAATCCTCGGCGAAGCACTTAAGACAACAACATGGGACATGAGTCCATATGAGGCTATTTTTAGACAGATTAGAGATCTACTGATATATGAGTTTGTACATTTTTCGATCTCTGTCTGTAATAGATGTTGTAATCAGGTAGCAGATAGTTTAGCTACCTATTGTGCAGGTCTGAATGCTGGTGATGAAGATGTTTTTATGGACCAGGCACCAAACTTTGTATTTGATTTGGTTTCTGGTGATAAGCCTGGAACCAATGTATAAAGGAAACTTTTGTTTCCGAGTTTTAAAAAAAAAAGTAGTGTATCTCAGACATTATGGGCCATGGAATGGCACCCATACCAAACGATCGAGAAGGTAACGACGAAGGCCTGAATATAGTTGAACCAATTATTATTTTGTCTTTGATTAAACATAACTGAGACATGCTACGATAGCAACCAAGGAGATCACAGTTAAGAGGTAGTACGAGTTAGAATCCTGTGAAATGTTATCCTGAACAAAACTGTTTAAAGTAAAAACATCATGGTTCTGAAGTAGCCAGCTATAACACAACTATATCTTTCATAGGTTCCACCGCTACAATATTGTCAGTTGGTTCTGTTATTTGAGCTCCTCTAAGCACTACTATTTGGCTTAAATACAAAATATTTTTACGTGAATACAATCTATGCCTCTATGTTATGTTCTTTACTTTGTAAATGGTGTAATGAATCATTCAGTAATGATTGAATTGTTGAATATTGAATGTGGATGGTAGCTGTCAGTATGTTGATTGATTTAACAAATGTTAAGTAATTGATCCACAGACATGTTCTTTTATAGCCCTTCCATTGATTGAGTATTCATGATCATAAAATTTCCATGCAGAATCGATAGCGCATTTTCATTTAAACTGTAACGTTGCTAAATGAAATATCTCATGCTATGTTTCACTATCTTTTTGTAGCTACTGGAGGATTTGCCATGCTATTTGCAAAAACACCTTGCTAATTTTTTTAGAGAACGTGTTATGCACATGTTTCATTAGGAGAAGGGGGAACAACCAACGAAAGTACAGTACAAACAAATAGGGATACACCTTCACATTAAGTCCCTAGGAAGATAGAAAGTATAGTACAAACAAATTGGGATAGACCTTCACGCGAAGTCCCTAGGAAGACAGAAAATAAAGAGAGAGGAGAGGAGACAAGAAGGAAAGGAAAACAAATCTGAGTCCCGACACTACATATGACTCAGACCAGACCTTGCTAATTGCAAACATAAGCTGATGAATATAGAGCTCACTCGAAGGACCATTGTATCTCCTCGAGGGTTCTTCCCTTTGTCTCTGGCACCCAAAGGATGACGAACATCAGAGTGAAAGCACTCACAATCATGTAGGAGGCAAATGTACCTGTACGATTTAGAAATAAATTAAAGGTAACATGTCACAACAAGGTTTGGTTGTTCATATATGGAGAGAGAGAGAGAGAGAGAGAGAGAGAGAGAGATGTATATATGGACCTGCAGCACTCCAGCTCAGAAGCAAATTTGCCGTCATTGTTACTCCAAAGGCTGTAAACCAGTTGGCAAGGGTCGCAAAGCTTCCTGCCACACTCTTGATGCTAACCGGAAGGATCTGTCAATATGCAAACTTTTGAGAATAAGCCTTCATTCAAAATCCTTTCAGCATGTGGCGAGCATTTTATGAGCTATATTAGCTATATCCTATATGTGATAAGGTACTATACCTCAGACATAATGATCCATGGAATAGCACACATACCGAAGCAGTAGGAAATTACATAAGCCTGAACGAAGTATTTGGACAAAAATTTACGACACACAGATTCCACATTTAAAAACCAATGTTCAGATAGAATGTAATTGACAGACTTACCAAGACACCGATCAAGGACACCATGCTTAAAATGTTATTCAATTCAGAGTCATTTGAAATATTATCCTGAAACGAATAACCCATGACAAGAAAGAAGCATATTCAGTAGATTGAGATGACATACCATGAAATAATACTACATATTAGAATGCTTATAAACCATGTACTGCATTAGTATACTACATTACTATTGCAGAAGTACAAAAGAATGACTGTTATATTCTCATCAGAATCTTATCGCAAAGGAACTTGAACTTACCTTGATGTAAAATACAACTGCAACTGCAAGAAGGCTTAGGGTCATCCCAGAAGATGAGATCTGTAATTTGAAGTGACATTTTAATTAGGTACCAAAGACCCACAAATTAGTGGCTTTCGAGGGAAGCAAACGTTACAATAAGGAAGATTCTCCGGCCAGCTCTGTCCAAGAACGTGATTGTAGCACTAGTGGCAAGAACCTGATGGAATGCTGTTATTAGAAGATTAATAAAAACACACAGGGGCTAGATCAGGTATCTAGTTATTAGGTACTTGCCCCGATAGCTCCAACAATACATGCATCCATGTTACTATTCTTGAGCCCTGGAAAACTTCGATTGTTAGAACTAATGTCAAAACAGACTTAACTAGCACTGTTGTAGATAAAGACAGAGGATGCATAATGCTTTTGCAATAAACAATAAAATGACATCATTCATCAAAAAGCAAGAGAATGATAAACCATATCACAACTTACAAGGAGACTAATATTAATATATTAGCTTTTTTTAACCTGTTATAATGTGTTAGGACTTTCGAAAGGTCTTTGTTTGGTTTTGGTAATTAAGTGACAACTTAGGTGGACTAATATGTGTTTGAGTGGTAATTACACAATATATTAGTCCACAGGTGTATATGTGAGCAACTATGCTATAGAGGAGGATATGGCTTGAAGAGTGTTACTTAGCTCACACATGTGAAGGTGAAGGAACTAAACGTATGAGATATGACATAGAGTCATGTGCCTAGGTGGGGAAGATTAAGACAAGACTTGGCTTGATGGATTCATTGCAAGGGCAAAGGGCAAGTGGAGGCTTCGAAGCCGTTGATACCGAGTGTCGAGAGGTTTAAGCAAGACTTGTCGTCGGAGGTCGAAACAAGAATGAAGAGCAAGTGAAGTCGAGGATCGATGGATCAAAAATCACGTGATGATATGAGGTGGATCATATCATTGTTGAGGTGTTGATGCATGTGTTACATCGACATCGACGGTGTTGGAGATAGGAGATGAAGAAGGTGATGGAATGGAAAGCGCAAGACAAAGGTATGACCTAAGATGTTTCCATTTTACCGGTCTAAAGTTGAGTAGAGAAGCGCTTCACTGAGTTTCGGATAGATGGTCGTACTATCAAATGGGTAAACTTGTTTGCATATCGGTCATCTAGTGTCGTTTGAATGATCTAATTTGCATGCGTTGTTAGGATCGAGTGGCGTGGTAAAAAGAGCGGAAAACCTTTTGAAAAAAATGATTGTGAAAATGTTAGCACACATGCACATGAGGAAGGATAAAAAAATTATTTCCTAAATTTTATTATGAACAACTACTAATAATAAAACACAAGTTAGTGAACAAGTGCACAACTTACCTGCAGCTTTGAAGATGCTACCTGAATAAAACATTATACCGTTTATTCCACTTAGCTGTTGCAACACAAGTAGGCCAATTCCTAGCTGCGAAAAGATGTAGCATTGTCATAAGCTGACAGCTGCAAAATGTGATTACTAATTTGGTACCAGATAGATAAAGTTAAAAATTTACAATTAGGGGCGTGCGGTATTTCTTTTGTTTCAACTCTTGAAAACGTATTGTACCACTTTTGTTTGCTGATGCTATAGCTATCTGCATAAAACTAAAAGTTAATCCCACCAATTCCATAAGAATGAAGCACATAGAGCCATGCGCCAAAATGTTAAAGAAAACAATAGTACAAAAGTGAAGACTCTTCAAATAAACAGTATTCAGTCAGTCTAAATGAATGAAAATAAGTGTGCCTTTATATCATTAACTTCTGCAGTGATGTCAGCACCGAATCCCCTTAAAACTTGTAGAGAAGTCTCGCAATCCTCCATCCTATCCATCCTAGCCTACAAATATAGGGCGGGGGCATCGGAAGTGGCAATTTGGAATAATTATTCAGAGTTCATTATCCAACTTGTGTTTATATATACCAGCCATCTTGGAGATTCCGGAATGAAGAATAGGCCAGGTATCAACAATAAGCAAGGCAAGGTTCCTACAAATGTGGCATCACACACTTTACGATAGAACAGAAGGGCCCAGAAATCAAGATATTTGCCTACTACATTTGTAATTTTCAAAAAATATGTGTCCAACTTATTTAGAGTTGTGGATCGTGCGAGCTATAATATCAGAGTTGAAATACAAACTAAGAGCAGCAACAACAGCAGGTTTATTAATCTATATCAGGGTTTAGCCACGTTACCTATTAATGCAAGAAGCCTCCAAGGGAAAAACAAACCAAGCACATATGCAAGTAGTACACCAAAGGTCACAGACAACTGTAGAATGAAGAATTGCACGGTGAGGTTGGAATAAACATGCCAAGTGTCTGTCTCATGAAAAGATAAGAGACACGTGGGTATGAACAAACCGGGTTCACAGCACCAAGAGCTCCTCTCCAGTTCTGAGGAGATATCTCTGCTATGTATACCGGTACCTAGTGGCACAAAATTTATAGACCAAAGTTAGCAGAGATAACTAGTCCATGCTTCCGTTGCTTGCACTTCTACCAATAAAAATTAGAGGACACATTGCACTTTAAATCCTTACACTTTCAAAGCATTCTTGTCTGGGTACTCAAACTAAAAAAATACTCTTATATACTCTCTCCGTTACTTTCAGACACCGTGTTTGACCGTTCGTTTTATTCAAAAAATTTATGCAAATTATAAAATAAATAAATAAATAAATATTAAAGTATATCTAATAATAAAATAAGTCAAAACAAGATAAATAATATTTATAATTTTTTTGACATATCAGAACAAGATAAATAATAAACTCAATAGGGATGGATCACTTTGTCTAAAAAATGCTAACATATCAGTTGATTCTTTTTAATCGCAGCATGTGTAGGGCAGGTTAAAAAGCACAAGCACTCTCCTCTCAAGGCATAACCAGGCAATCAGGCATGGAGTTTTGTTATACATACCACGTAGGAAATGACACCGACACCAAACCCTTCAAGCAATCTTCCTATGTAGAGAAACAAAGTGTCCTGCAGAGCAAAGCAGACATCGACTGCCATCAAATCCGATGTTTGCCATTTGTGAAGCAATGAGTGGAAATAAACTGACACACATAGCGCCATACTTTAGCGAATGAGATTGCAAGCCAGCCCATGATGTTCGGAACCGCCGCAACCATGAGTGACTGCGAAACAGTTACCAAGCGGTCCAAGCTAGTTAGCGTGACAATGTGAAGTGATAGCAGGGTAACCGATTCAAAGATTCAGTAAATCCATCACCGCCGATCTGGCCGTTAACTACCAGTCGTATTAAAAATTAAAATGAAGAAAAGGAGCAGAGTTGTTTCTCACCCCTCTGCGGCCAATGTACTTGGCCATCTGCCCGCTGGCGATCGCCCCGACCATGGCGCCTACGTTGGACAGCGAGCCGAACGCCGAGAACTGCAGCGGCGACGAGCCGACGACGGAGCTGGATCAATTCGTTTTGAAACAAGACGAGAAGAAAACGTGGAGCTAATCAACCTGAAGCTGTACCTCGGAGATGGAGAGGTTGAGGTCCTGTGTGACGCCGTCCTGCGTCGGCGAGGAGTACCCGTTGGTGAAGCCGAACTGGATGGGGCCGAGCGCGACGACGAGGGTGCAGAGGACGGCGGAGACGTGGGACTTCCGCAGGACGACGTCGACGGCAATGGAGGAGGTGCCGGCGGCGTTGAGGCTGGACGACTGGCGCGGCGACCCCGTCCCCAACCGGTACCGGTTCCCGCTGTCGTTGGGCAGCAGCGGCTTCTGCAGCGCGCCGTCGTGGGCGCTGCCTGGATGCTCTGTTGCTCGCCATGGCGCCACGCTGGCCAGCCCAGCTCGCAACGAGATTTGCTTTGCTTTGCTTTGCTTTGTCTTCTCCGGGCGGGGTTGGTTGAATGGTTGGACCATGGAGGCGGAGGGAGAGGGGAGGACAGGAGGAGGAACGACGTGAATCAATGCCAGCAGATGACGGAGACCCACCTCGACATTAGCATTAACGAACGTGTCTGTGAACCTGCCATTTATTTTGGACGGATAAATGTTGCCCGTGTTTGTTTTTCTGCTTCTGGATGGAGCAACTCTGAACAGCTTGATTAAAATTAACATCTAAACTTCTATTATTTAGCTATTTTGTAAAATAGAAAATCTCTTTAAAAAGAAGAGATTCACAGTACATTTGCTATGTTACAAAATCACATAATAAATAGTTCATAGGTTGGCTATATATAGGCCAACGAAAATTAAGGAATATGTAACTTTCTATTTTATAAAATTAAATAGCATATTTGTTAGAGTCTACTTTTTGCTATACAAAAGTACTAAAATAGCATCCACAGCGAGAATAGCCAATCTCTAGAGAACACCAGTGTTGCCATCATCAAGGAGCCCCTAAACACATTCTAAAAAAAAAAACTAAACTAAACACCGCGGAATTCCTTTGCTTGCAAATCCACCATAACATCAAGATCGCCGAGGTGTGAGCCGTTTTAATTTAGTTTCTCTGTCCGTCAGCGCCAAAAATCATTTCGCTGTGGAGCTACAATCATTCGGTAGCAGGTAGTGCAAAGCTATAGAGGATTATCATGCGTGAAACGTAACTCCAAAAATATAAGCGATCGTGAAGCTTATTTCGGAGCTCCTGATTGGCTGCTTTTTTTATATGGACTCTATGCGCATGCATCCTGATTGGCAAGGGTCAGTGGGGTGGGCGCGAGCCCCCGCTAAAATTGCTCGACCTTGAAGCACATTTTTTTTTTTTAAGATAATGGATAAAACGATATCCTGGCCTCTACATTCAGGGATGTACACAGCCTATTATTATAAAGTTTGGAAAAAAAGAGATAGCCATAGTCATATAGATCGATCAGGACGCTATTTCAAACAATATAAATGTTTCCATCCTTTATTAGATATCTCCTAAAGCAATTACTTCTAATTTCTTGCTCATCGTTGAGAGTGCGTCCTTGGCTGTCTCATCACGCTGCAGCTGGGCCTAAGAGCGTAACCAGTATCCTCCTCTGAAAATTTACCTGTATAATAGAGTTAGATTTCATTTGATTAAAAACAACATCATTATGGCATCTCCAGATAGCCCAACACATGGCAGCCATCCCTCACCCAAATCAAATTTCTAATCCTTTTATTTTGATTAGTTAGTCAGCTATCGAACATATGGCTGATAGATCTAGGTTGGGTCAGACTAGTAGCAAAAAAGATAATCCTCCATATCATTTTGGTAAGGGGACAGTCTAGGAACAAATGTTGGATAGTTTCATTCCCATTACAGCAGATGCACTTCTGACTCCTCTTCCAATTTTTCCTAGCAAGGTTGTCTTTGCTTAAGACGACACCCCTTTTGCAAGAACCAAAGAAAAAATTTAATTTTTAGAGGAATTTTTATCTTTCAGATCTTCCTATGACGAAAAGGTGTTTGTGTATCTATAAGATGGAGATACAAAGAGCGGACAGAGAATAATCCGGAGTTGGTTAGGCTCCACTTGAAGTGATCTGAACCATCCACCAATTCGACATTTGAGATCCGTGCTACTAGATTAAGCCATTCTGTGAGTTTATTATCCACCAGAGCCCTTCTAAAAGAGATATTTAGTGGGCTAGTAGTCATCACTTTTAAGACTATTGCGTGAGGATCCCACACTATATTATATAAGGATGGATACTTAACTTTCAGAGGCTTATCTCCTACCCATATGTCGTCCCAAAACCTAGTGTTGGTTCCATCTTTAATAACGAAAGAACCTTTAGCCAGCACCTCATCTTTGATATGCATGAGGCCTCTCCAAAAATGAGAGTCATTGGGTTTAGCTACCACCTGAATTAGGCTCTTGGGCCTTAGGTATTTATTCCTTAAAAGAGATTGCCACATGCCTTCTGTGTTTAGTAAGTTAACCAGCCATTTGGCTAGAAGGCATTTATTTTGCAATTGTAAATTTAGGATACCTAATCCTCCTTGGTCTTTAGAACGACATAGAATGTCTCATCTGGCAAGTCGATATCTATGTTTGTCTGACGAGCCTTGCCAGAAGAATCTTGATCTATAATGATCCAGGTTTTTAATGATCCCTTTAGGGATCTCAAAGAAGGACATCATAAACATAGGTAGGCTGCTTAAGACAGAATTAAGCAGAACTAGTCTTCCCTCATATGACAGGTATTTCGCTTTCCAACAAGAGAGTTTCTGTTTGAAACGGTCTTCCACATTTCTCCATTCAGAGTTCAGGAGTTGCCTATGGTGCATTGGGATCCCTAGATATCTGAAGGGATATTCCCCTGCGTTGCACCCAAAGAGACTAGTATAATAGGATTCCATCTCTTTAGCTGCACCATAGCAAAAGACTTCGCTCTTGTGGAAGTTGATCTTCAGCCCAGATAGCTATTCAAAAGCGCAAAGCAACAGTTTCAGATTTTGTGCTTGTTCTGGGTCGTGATCAATAAAGATAATGGTGTCATCTGCATATTGTAGTATGGATAGACCATCATCTATAAGGTGGGGGACGACACCTCTTATCTGACCATCGGCTTTTGCTCTGTTAATAAGAAGAGCTAGCATATCTGCAACGATGTTGAATAAGATTGGTGACATGGGATCTCCCTGTCTGAGTCCTCGTTTGGTTTGGAAGTAGGGTCCTACGTCATCATTGACTTTGATTCCCATACTTCCTCCGGTGGCCATAGTTTCAACCCACCGACACCATTTGGGGGAGAAACCTTTCATTCGTAGCGTTTGTTGTAGAAATGACCACTTCACTTTGTTGTATGCCTTTTCAAAGTCAATTTTGAAAATGACACCGTCTCTCTTTTTGGTGTGAAGTTCATGGATGGTTTCGTGTAAGATAACGACCCCTTCCATTATGTTCCTACCCGGCATAAAGGCAGTCTGCGTTGGCCTCACCACAGTTTTAGCTACCATATTAAGCCTATTTGTGCCCACTTTAGTGAATATTTTAAAACTCACATTAAGAACACAAATCGGCCTATATTGCTGGATTTTTATGGCATTATTCACTTTTGGAATTAAGGTGATAATGCCAAAATTCAGAATGTATAGATCCAGAGCCTCCTTATGCAGCTCAGCAAATAAGGATAGAAGATCATCCTTGATGACTCCCCAAAAGACCTGATAGAATTCCGCAGGAAAACCATCCGGCCCCGGAGCCTTATTATGCTCTATTTGGAAGACTGCCTCCAGTGAATGGACTGATGAGGATATCGTTTTCCTCCGGTGATACCTGTGGGATATCTAGGTTTTGGTCTTCCCTAAGGGAGGTATCAAAATTTTCCGGCTGGCCAAAAAGTTCTTTATAATAAGTCGTAATGTGACTTTTGAGATGATCATCACCGATCACAACACCTTGATCATTTTCAAGTTTATAGATATGTTGCTTGCGATGTTTCCCATTGGCAACTAGATGAAAGAACCGAGTATTAGCATCTCCCTTCCAAGAGGGTTTTAACTTTGGCTCTCTCATACCATTTTAGTTCCTCCTCTCTCAGAAGGTTAACTAAACGCTCTTTTAGATAATGCTTCATATTAATCTCTTGATCAGATAAGGGAGATATCTCAGCTTTCTTATCAAGATTCTCTAAAAGAGCTAGCAGAGTCTTTTTTTCCTTTTCGATATGACCCTGCAGTATGTTTCGCCCATCCCCTTAGATATTGTCAGGAGTCTGCGGATCTTGGACTGCCAATGTTCAAGAGGGGTCGACCCAGAGCATGGAGATTGCCAAATATTTGCAACCATATCATAAAATCCATCTCATATCAACCATCCCCTCTCAAATTTGAAAGGATGATTATGGGTTTTATGGGTTGAAGCACCTGTATTAAGCATTAGGGGGGTGTGGTCTGAGATATTCCTATCCCTAGGCTCTAATGTCGTCAATGGGAACATGATTTCCCAATCCGTGCTAACTAGAACTCTATCCAACTTCTCAAAGGTTGGATTATCCCCTGGACCCCGCCCATGTGTATTGACGGCCTGCCATTGTAATCTCCTTAAGATCTAGAGATTCAATGACAGCATTAAAAAGATTTGGCCATTTAGGGTCGAAGTCCCCAGAACTCTTATCTTCTGGGCTTCGCATTATGTTGAAATCTCCTCCTATCATATATGGGAGGGTTTCTTTGGAGCACGTGTTGGCGAGTTCTGCTAAGAAAGCACTCTTATTCTAGGAGTTGTGCTGGCCCATATACCGTATATAGCACAAATTTGAAGTCATTTGATTTGACTCTTAGGGTGAATTTTACATAAAAATCTCCCTCAGCAATGGCTCCAATGTCAAAAATAGTCAAGTCCACACCTAGCAGGATGCCCCCAAACCTACCGTGGGGTGCCATGGTGTGCCAAAGAAAGTCATGTCCTCCACAAAGATTTTTGAGGACATGGTCCGGGAAAGAATCTCGTTCGGTCTCGGAGAGAGCGACAAAATTAATTTGCTCTTCCTTAACTAATTCCGCCAAGAATCTGTGTTTAGCCAAGTCTGCAAGACCTCTGCTATTCCAGAAAACTCCCTTCGTTTTAGAATAATTTTAGAGGGAGCTTTTGGATTTTTGGGGAGTTTTCCTTTGCCAGAATTTTTGGCGTTATATATTTTTTCCTCCGATGGAGAGGAGAAAGATCTATGATTTGATCATTCTCCGTGTCCAGCATGTTCTCATTTAGATTACCACAAAGATGGCTGAGAACTGCTTCAAGTCGGTCTTCCTGCTCATCATCATTATGTGTGCTAGAGTATAAAGATTTAGGAATACTCTTCTTTTGATTAGCACTTAAAACTAACCTATCTACCTCTATGTTTTTTAACAAAAGAACATCTGAGGAGCCTAGGTTGATGCCTACCCTACCAAGGTTTGAAATAACTTTCGAATCTGGGAAGCTAGTAAAAGAATTACCTGTGAATTCGAGGTTCTTCTTTGCCGCCAACCATTCGGCCTTGTGTAGGGTATGCACGTCCGCCATCGCCGCGCTCCTGATGCTCCTGCGCAGCTCTTTGTTGGGGACCGCCGGTATCGCTCGGGTCCTGGCAACCGGAGAGCTAGGCGGTGTAGTGGCTCCAGCTGGCTGTGCGGAGACGTCAGCGACAAGCGGCAATGTTGGTGAAGCTGTATGTCCGTCTACAGTCACGCGCCGGTGAGGGGAGATCCACCAAGGTGTCCTCCCTGACTGCTGATCCATGTGTACCACCGCGGCCATGGCGGCGCAAGACAACGCCGCGGCCACAGCTGGAGAGGGGGGCGCGGGCGAAATGCCCCCATGTCGTCGGAGGCAGGTGCTGGTGCGGGTGTCACGGGCCTCGCCCCGTCCTCCTCGGGCGAAGCAGTAGGCGAGGGGGCAGTGGGAGAACCCCCCCGCCTCAGTTGACGCATCAAGGGAGAGAGCCGCGGCCAGCTCGCCCCTCTCCTCCACGTCGGCGGCAGCCAACGGCCCCCGCTGCCCCAGTCTGGGCAGCAGGGACCGACGAAGTCACGTCGTCCTTCTCCATCACCAAGAGGGCAGCTGCCGTGCCCCCCTCCTCGACAGCCGAAGCAACAGCGATGACCCCCTTTGTATTGGGGGCCAAAGAGTCGTCCACCATGTCCTCAAGAGAAACCGTGCGAGGGGGCGAAGGCATTGAAGAGCCCCCCGAACCTCGTCCGTTGCGCCATCAGTACCTGTAAACACTTCCCCGAACGGGACCTCCGCCGTTTGGGATACAGAAAAAGAAGAAGAGAGAATATAAGCCGCCAATTCTTCTTCTGTCGGTGGAGAATAAATCTTCCGAAGAGACCCATTGTCTAACTCCAGCATGACTTTAAGACTGATCTCATTCAGGAGTTCCTCACATGCCAGGTCCAGGGCCTCATTCACCATAGCAACTTGCTTCTGAGGGGTGTCCAGGGACTCATTCACCATAGCAGCCTGCTTCTGAGGTGGTAAATTCTGTGGCGCTGCTAGAGACTTTTGAGAGGTATTAGTATTATTTTGATGGTTTGGAGGGTTAGCACCATCTGCGTCCTCCATCTCACGGTCACTATCAGCCTGTTTGTCTTTGTCCCCCAATAAGTCATCATCCTCTGGAGCAGAATCAACAACATGTGGGGCTTCCTCAGCTTTAAAATAGAGGCGGTATATGCCGCTACCAGCACAAACATCAGCCAACGGAGGGATCTTCTTACCGTCGACGACCGCCACTAGGATGCGGACCTGACCAGTTGCCCGCAGGTGTACCATATCCACCTTTTGAGTGGCCCCAATGATGGACCCCACTGCCCACAGAGGAAGAAAAGCGCGAAGCATCCTGGGCACCCGTGTGACTGTCACCCAGACCTGCTCCAACAATCTAGTGGGTTGCACATCATCCACGAATTTTTCAAAAACAATAGTGCCTTCTTTGTTCTTCGTAGTGATGGAACCAATAGCAAGCATACGGTCCAGCTCCTCCACGCTTGGGAACGGGACAACAAAAGATTTATCACCTTCCTTTTGGACCTCCCACTCCCAACGAACTGGGATAATCCTTGCCAGTTCGGCCTGTAGCAGCTGAGCAGAGACTTCTCCCTTTTCCACCGTGATGAGCGCTGCGGTTGCGGACTGAAAATTGTCCACTATGTGATTGTTTCTTGCGGCTTGGATCTGAAAGAAACCATACCCATCCTCTGCGGCTCCACAGAAGGCCATCGATGGTTTGGGACCTCGCAGCAGTGGACATTGATTGGTGAAGTGCTCTTCTACGCAGATCGTACACTCCAACTTGAAAGACTGGTCCTTGCGCTTCCTCTTCTTGGCTTGTTCATCTTCCACCGCCTTCCCTGACTCCACCGGGTCATTGCCAGTGCGGGCACACCCACCTCCAACAGCCCCATCGGCGCTAGTGCGCGTGTCCCCGGGAGCGCCCCGGAGTCATCCTTGTCCTGCTGGTCGGCTATCCCCGTGGCCGGCCTCGGGTTTCGGTCACGGCCCCGGGCATCAGCATTGCCCGCTGGTGGGGGCCCTCCGCGACCAGCAGCCGGAGGCTGTCCAGGACGGCCACCCCGCCCGCAGCCACGTTCATGATCGCGGCCATGGGACTCCTCGCGGCCACGCCTGTGCGCGTCGTCGAGCTGGCCATGGCCCCATCCTCCATCGCGATCAGGAGGAGGTCCACGACCCCGACCCCTGCGGCGATCTGGTGCTCCACGGCCAGAGACAGTCCCACCACGCGGATGCCCTTGGTTCCCGGCCATGAGGGCGTCACGGTAGGAGCGGGCAGGAGCGGCGGCGATGATGACGTTGATCCGTCGAATCGGTCGTTTGATGTCCGGCGGCTTGGTGTTGCTGGAGGAAACGCGACCCGATACAGGTCCTTTGATTTGGGCCCGATTGGCCTGGTTCGACATGCGCCTGACCGGGTCATGGGTGGACCGTTTGAAATGGGTTGGAGCCGGTCTAGCCAGACCACCGGTTGAACTTTTCAAAGTTTGAATCTCCGTTAAAACAGGATCCCGGCCGCCGCCGCGGAGGAGAAGAGGATCACGGCCAATCGGCCGGCAACCACCCCTTGCCGTAGCAGATTGCAGGACCGGTAAGACGAAATCACCGATCGTTGCTGTCGGCGTGATACGTCGCGGGGGCAGTGGTCCCTTCCACATGCTCTTCCATGGTGCCTTGACAACCTTTAGGGGTGACGGTATTGCAGCAAGGGTCGATCCATGGCGTTCCAGCGTGTTATTTGCTGGCTGTTGTAATGGAGGTGCCATGGCCATCGTTTGCTGCAAGATCGGGAGGGACTTGATGCCCCCCTGCGCCAGGGTATCAGCATCGCCCAAGTCTTCACACTCAGAGTCCGAATCGGGATCCCAGAATTTGCCCGGAACGCCTAGATTGGGAGCTCTTGATTCCTTCGCTGTAATTTGTCTCAGTGCCCTCCGTATCGATGGCGCAATCGATACAGAGGCCATTCTCCATGCTATAGAAGGCACGCGGCTGTTTGCGAGCAGAGCAGCCAAGAGAGACAAGAGCTTTGGAGGTCTGGATTGGATGGAGAGGGTGGTGGACACTGGATTGGTGCCTGGCGGCCGGCCGCTCCCGGCACCGGCTGCCGTGCCCGTGGTCCGTCCGTCCGTCCGTGGCGGTGGTGGCCGGACCCTGACTGCAGTCTGACCTTGAAGCACCTTGTAAGCCCTCTCTAAAAAAATTTCATTTATTGAAGCTTGGAAGAAGGAACTAGAGATGGAAGATACTGAGATAAGCTTCTTCTCTGCCACTGCTTATAGGATGTTTGGTTTGAAAAATGGGTTAGTCCATCTTCTTCCCACTTCTCACCTTTTTTTTTAGTTTGAAGAACTCTGTGGTTTTACACATGCCAAATATTAGGATTTCTGAGTTTAAGTTGTCAAAAAAATCAACACCCCTTCATACACCCTTTATCATATTTTGAATACCCAACAAAAAAAAATCCTAGGCCTGCCACTGTGTTGATTGCTTTGTTAGACCATGATGTTAGAGTGTGTGTATTAGGCCCATGGGGCTAAGCCCATGAGGCCCATGTATGTACTGCTATATAGCTACCCTTGTAGGGTTAATTCAATCTACTCATTCTAGCATGGTATCGAGCAAGGGTTCCTTCCCTCCCCTTCATCCCTTCCAGCTGCCGCCGCCGGCCTCCTCCGGCCACCATGGCCGACGGCCGGCCACCCCCTCCTCCTTCCCCCTCCTACTTCTCCTCCTTCCCGCCTCTCCCCTACTCCACCTGCTGGACGCAGCGCGCCACCGGCGGGTCGCCGCACCTAGCTGCGCAGCCACACCTGGCCGCGCCCGCGCCCGGGCCGCAGCCGCGCCTGGCCGCGCTAGCCCCCGAGACGTGGGCCCCGCGCGCCGCCGGCGGGTAGCCAGCCGCGGCGTTCTTCACCGCTGGTGGCGCCACTACCGCAGCCGCCGCTGCTCCTGGTGCCACGCCCGTCCTGGCCTCCACTGCGCCCGTCCTGGAGCTGGCCGCCACGGACGCCACAGACGTGCCCACCTCTGCCCCAGCCGCCACTGTGCTGGCACCTTCCGCCACCGTGCCGGCGGTGCTGGTTGCCACCGCGCCAGTCCGGTTCCCGCCGTTCCAGGTGACCACCACCGCGCCGCCCGCGTCCCAGGTGCTGCCCGCCACCGCGCCGGCCACATTCGCCCCTGCTCTGGTCGCGTTTGGGGCTGGGGGGCAGCCTGCTCTCGTCACTGCCCCAGGACCTTCCCTCGCTACTCTCGCCGCCGCCCGCGCCGCCGCCGCGGACAGCGCTGCCCGCGTGACTGCGGCTGCCCTCGCCTGGGAGCGGGAACGCGATGCGGCTGATGCTTTGGCGCGTCAAGTCACCGAGGCGGAGCAGCTCCTCGGCTACATGGCGCCCTACGACACCACCGCCACCTCCTCCGTCCGCATGCCGCCTCTCCAGACCCCCGACCCGGCGGATCCAATCGTGGCGCAGCTCCACTACCAGGCCGGCGGTGTCCAGAACATCCGGAATCTGGTCACGGTCGTCCTCGACCCTGAGTCATCCTCCTATGCCCGCTGGCGGGACATCGTCGTCCTCACCCTCTGCCGCTACGCCCTCGACGACCACGTCCTTCTCGACGCCCCGCCTGCGGCCCAGACCCCCGGGTGGCTGCGCCTCGACAGCATCGTCCTGTCCTAGATCCTCGGGACCATCACCACCGACCTCCACAACCTTGTTCGCAACACACCCGATGCTCGTCATGCCTGGCTGGCGCTTGAGGGCCAGTTCCTAGGCAATGCCGAGGCCCGGCTCTACGTCTCGACGCCAGTTTCCGCACCTTCGTCCAGGGCGACCTCTCCGTCGACGAGTACTGCCGCCGGATGAAGGGCATGGCGGACTCCCTTGGTGACCTTGGCTGGCCCGTGGAGGACCGGATCTTGGTCCTCAACGTCCTCCGCGGCCTCAGCGACCGCTACAGCCACCTCCGCACCTGTATCACCCGGCAGCGGCCCTTCCCCTCCTTCCTGCATGTCCGTGACGACCTCTTCATGGAGGAGCTCACTCAGGGTGTCCAGCCTGCTTCCCTCTCCACACCGGGCTCCTCGTCCTCCTCGACTACCCTTGCCGCCGCTCCTCCGCCGCGTACGTCCACACCGGCACCGTCGTCTCTTCTTGGTCCTCCTCCCTCTGGGCCGAGCGGGGGTGGGGGGCCGTGGCGGCCGTCGTCGACGCGGAGGGGGGGCGTGGTGCTGGCTCTGGTCGTGGGGCTACGCCCGCGCCACCACGGGGGGGGGGGTGCACCCTGGCCATCCTTCAGCAACCCATGGTCCGGGCGCATCTCCATGTGGCCTTTTCAGGGTGCCGGTGGTGATCCTCGCACCCCGGCGGCCATGCTCGCCGGTGCCGTCCCGGCCGCTCCGTGGGCTCCACCACCTGGGGGTGCTCCGCCCCTCACGTCGTCGTGGGCCCTGCCTTCCCAGTCGCCGCTAGGGCCTGCCGATTGGGATGCGACGGCTCTGGCCCGCTCCTTCAGCACCATGGGTCTGACACCTCCCACCGGCCTTGACTGGGTCGCCGACTCGGGTGCCACCTACCACACTACGTCCGACCCCGGTATACTCACGGCTGTCCACCCTCCTTCTTTGTCTCTTCCTTCCTCCATCATGGTCGCAAATGGTTCTTGTATTCCTGTCACATCCGTGGGTTCCGCTACCACTCCTGGCTCTTTTCGTCTTCCTGATGTCCTTGTTGCTTCTTCTATGGTTCATAACCTTCTCTCCATTCGTCGTTTTACTGCTGACAATTCTTGTTCTGTTGAGTTTGACTCCTCTGGTCTTACTCTGAAGGATTTGGCTTCCCGGCGTCCACTCCTCCGATGTGACAGGACGGGGTCCCTTTACACGCTTCGGCTTCCTCTGTCTGCTCCTACTTCTTCGGCTTCCGCCTCGTCCGTTGCTTTCGCCACATCCACTTCCTTTACTACTTGGCACCGCCGTCTCGGACATCCTGGCCGTGATGTTTTGATGCAGTTTAGTCGTAGTTCCGACATACCATGTACTCAGGCTCACGATGGGCATTTGTGTCATGCATGCCAATTGGGTCGACATGTTCGTATTCCATTTCCCACCTCTTCTTCACATGCGACCCACATTTTTGATCTTGTACACTGTGACCTGTGGACTTCTCCTGTGATGAGCATTTCTGGATATAAATACTATCTTGTCGTGGTTGATGATTTTTCTCATTATTCTTGGACTTTTCCCTTGCGTGCTAAGTCTGAGGCGTTTCCCACGCTCCGTCACTTCTTTGCCTGGGTGTCTACTCAGTTTGGCCTTACCGTCAAGGCCGTACAGTGTGACAACGGGCGTGAGTTCGATAACTCCACCTCTTAGAATTTCTTCCTCTCTCATGGTGTCCAGTTGCGCATGTCTTGCCCCTACACCTCCTCCCAAAATGGCAAGGCTGAGCGCATGATTCGCACCACAAATGACACCATGCGCACTCTTCTCCTCCAGGCTTCCCTTCCTGCCCGCTTCTGGGCCGAGAGCCTGCACACCTGTAACACCTCTGGTGTTACGGTTAATTAAAACATGTCATGTCATCATCATTGCATGTAAATCATCCTGCATAAACTCATTTTTTTTTATTTACTATGCATTAACAAAAATATTTTTTGTTTCAACATGTGATTATGCATAAGTGCTTGAGAGTGATTTATTATGTGAATGTTTGGGTTTGCATGCAATTATCTAAATTAAATTGGAAAATAAAAAGAAAGTCAATTATAAACCCTAAAGCGGGCCTAAAACTCTAAATCAAAAACTAAGCATAATTAGGGGTTGGGCCTTAAATAAAAGTTGTAAATCTTTAAAATTTGAGCAACTTCTATTTTGGGCAATCTTGAAGTTATTAAAAATAATTTCAAATAAAATGTTAATCTAGGTTTTAAAGTTTAAACTTGAAATACAAATTCAAAGACTAGTAGGAATCTGAGGATGGTCTTTTAATAAAAGTTTTAGCCCTTATAAAATGGAACAACTTTCATGTTTAGATATTTTAAAGTTTACCAGTGGAAATTTAAATTAAAACCCAATTAGTGTTTGTTTATTCAAATTTAAAATGCCAATTCAAAAACTATCAAGAATTGGGGAAAACTACTTTAATGAAAGTTGTAAGGATTTTTAAGTTAAACAACTTTTGTATTTGGGGATTTTGATGTTATGCAGTGAGATTTCAAAATAAACTCCAATGAGTGTTTTGAAATTTGAAATTGAAATGCTATATCAAAAATTATCAAGAATCTGACAAAAATCCTTTAAGGAAAGTGGTAGGGATTGATTAATAGGACAACTTTTATATTTGGGTATTTTTAAGTTGTTAAGAAAAGTTTTGAGTTTTCAATTGAATTTGAAATGGATTTAAAAAGGGCAAATTACCCCCTTTTAAATTATTCAAAATTTGGATGAGGTACAAAAACAAAAGCTGTTCAACATAAAATTTTCTGCAACTTTTATGTTGGTGATTTTTCAACTTTATTCACAAAATAAAAAGTAATTTAGAGAAAAGATTCAGGGGAGGGTGAGCTCAGCTACAGTACTAGGGGGTACTCTGCCCCTGCTCACGCGTGGGGACCAGCCGCGCGTGCCGCGCCGCGCGCCGGCGACGCCCGGGGCCGGCCGGCCGCGTGTCGCCGTCGGGGCCGGGCCCGTGGGGGTCCATCCCACGTCTCGCCACCTTCCCCATCCTATATGAGCCGCCACCGGCGCCATGGTTCCTCCTCCTTTCGGTTCTACTCGCCGTCGATCGCCTCTCGGGCAACGGCAAAATTTGTCGTCGCCGTTCAATCATCACCCTTTTCACTTCGCCACTGGCTTCGCAACTTTCCTGCGAGTCTATTGAACCCACTGGTGCCGCTTCGCATCGCCGGAGTCGCTCCCGCTACCTTTTCTTCTTACGGTCCGGCGAGAGCGCCACCATGGGTATCTCCATCGCAAACTGACCACTCCGGTGAGCTAAGTTTCAGTCCTCTGGGTGTTCCCGCTTCTACGTAGCTCCATGAATCTCATGCATCCGACCATATCCCTGTTGGTGCGTAGGACGCGCCGGAACACACCGTCGTCGCCAGTTTCCGCCGCCGTGCTCGCCCTCACCGACGACGACTCGTCTCCGTTCATCCTCCGTCTCTACCAGTGCACGTATCACGCCCTGGTGAGTCTCCTAGGTATTTTCCGAACCTCATCTCAACCTATACTGCATACTTGCGGCTGGAACGGCGCGCACTGTCATGACAAGCACCACCGTGCCGCCATAGCCGTGTTAGGGCTCGCCGGAGGCACTACTCTCCTCAACCAAGCTCCCAGATAGGTTCGCAAGCATATTTCTCACATAGTGGTACCCTGGTGTTCGCTGGGAAGGCTGCCACCGGCCAGCCGCCGCGGCCGGACTCGCCGCACCGCGCGCGCGCGGAGGACCGAGCGGGAGGTAGGGGATGAGCTCGACTGGGCCTCGCTGGGCCAGCTGCCCGATTCGGTTGGGCCGAGCCAGCCTGTTGGGTCAAAAGGGAGCGTGCGGGTGGGCCGGATCGGTCTGCCGAGTTGGGCCGGTTCAGGCCAAAAATTTGGTTTTGCATTTTCGGATTTTCTGATGCGG
The DNA here is from genome assembly GCA_038502445.1 of Eremochloa ophiuroides. Classification (NCBI taxonomy): domain Eukaryota; kingdom Viridiplantae; phylum Streptophyta; class Magnoliopsida; order Poales; family Poaceae; genus Eremochloa; species Eremochloa ophiuroides. Next base: position 69,260,033 of record JAHLJS010000008.1, on the reverse strand, counting down.
TGAATAGTAAGGCAATTTGTAAATTTGTATGAATATTTTTGTGACACCAAAAATTATGAAATTAATTGTAGAGGCTCTCTGTGAAATATGGAACACACTAAAAATATGAAATAATGATTTTCAGCACTTTTTGCAGGGAATTAAAATGTACCTTTTAATTAATAAAGGAGGTTTTCCGGATTTTTGTAGGTCAAAATATTAATCCAAAAATCATGAAATTTGTTTTGGAAATGTTTTAGGATAAGTACTATCTATGGTAAAATTTTGAGCTCAAATGGAAATAATTTAATTATTTCTTATTTATTACTTGTTTAATTAAGTAATTAAGAAAAGGTTATTAGGATTTAAAATTTTAATAATTTGTTAAATCTTTTAGGGTTTCGTTAAACCTCTCGTAGCACCTGAACCCTGCTGCTCCAAGTTTTGATGATCATTTACTTTTTAAGTATAAAATGAATTACTCTATGTAGTAATTAAATGCCAAAACAAAAATTCTAATTGATGAATGGACAAAAAAAATGAGTAGAAAACCTAATTCACTTTTGTGTGGTGTGACATTTGGATTGAGTGATATTGCTGGGTCATTAACTTGAGATGATCCTTGGCACCTTAATTAGTGTTTGGGTTCTTAATTAAGTTGTTAAATTGGAACACAAATAAATTATGTTAGTCACATATGATGACCGGGTTTAAATAATTTGCTTAGGCAAAGGGGTTGATAGTGTTTTAGGGGAAGAACCAATCCGACTTTCAACGACTGTTAGAATGGTCAATAAACCAAAGTAGTTAATACTTGATAGTAATTAGTTTTGTTGACTTACAACTTTATCGTGAAGGAAAGTTGTACTCAACTTGCAAATTAAGTTTACTTACTATTGATCGGTGATTTTGTGCATCTCCTGCATCATGTCATACATGTCATCATATAAGTGTTGTATTATTATTTCGTGTAGTGAACGTGCGGTGATTATTATCTGAAGCGTGTCCCGAGTAAGGTCTTCACTCGGTGGACGTGGATCCTTCTCGGTGATTGACCTCAGGGTTTCGTCTACGTCAAGCAACAGGCAAGCCCCGGTGCATTCAGCCCCTTCCTTGTGATTTATAAAATATTTATCACTTGAGTTAAATTATTGCATTAGGTTGATAGGAGTTGATTGTCACGTACTTGCTGCATTACCCACCTTGATATATTATCCATTGAAACCTGTTTCAAAATAAAAACATTGAAAAATGCTTAGCCCTGCTTAAATAATGTAGATTTGCATAAATGCTATTTTTGAGCTATTGTGATACACTATTCAATCATGAAAATGGGAATTGGCATTATTCTCGTTCGATGGCTGTGCACCTGATCAGTACACTATCATCGACGGGAAGGGTTTTTCCTGCTCGGTGATTGTGGCATTGGGTTAGAGTCCCAACAATTGTCACCGACGGAAACGGGATTTGAAAACCGAAGGGACACTTGTACTTGGGTTAGAGTCCCAATGCATTGTCGCCAACGGAAAAAGAATTAGGGACCATTCGTTGTCGGCCTGCTGGATCGAGACTTTGCAACTAGCCACATACTACGGAAAGCCTCAGACTCCGGTGGCTCTACTGCTGGAACCGACAACCATGCACTGGGAGTGGAGAGATGGCGAGAGTAGCGTGTACCCTTGTGGCCGTCGTGCCTGGAGACTAGAGGGGTACTGTGCTCTCGGGTGGCGCAGGACCGGTTCCGGGGTACGAAAAGCCGTGGTAGGCGGGGTTGGCATATGCAAGCTTAAGTGCTACATATGCAGTGTGGATAGGGATCCCCAGCTGTGTATTAATCGATTCGAATCGTCGTTGCTCCTCGGTTATGGAGACTTGATCCTTCGACCATTCAGCGAAGAGTGGTTCGAAACTAGGATGTTTTTGAATGGATGAAGTAAATGAAAGAATGTTGATATATGAGAAGGAACTTGGAGATATGGTTAATGATTAATTATATTATTGAGATAAAATACTGAAAATAGGATTAGCATTGCTTTTCTGCAAAATCCTTTGACTCTTGCTAAGCCTTACCTTGACTCCCCTCAGCCTGCATTCCTGAGTCTCATTCCTTTTTCTTAGTCGGGTAAGTCTTGCGGAGTACCCCATGTACTCAGGGTTTGTTAACCCCCTGTTGCAGGTGACTTAGATGTACAGCTCGGTGTGGGACCATGCCGGTCAATGGATCATGCATGGTTGAAAAAGAATATGATGTAACCCTTGGGCAGGGTGTCTAGTTGTAAGATGCTGCTCCACTACAAAACTCTGGTTTGGGATAATGTAATCTAAATTTGTAAATTACATTTCAGTAATACTTCCGCACTCTTTACTCTGGTTCGAATTATTTGTGTAAACTGTTGTAATACTTGCAAGGTCTTACAATGAGATCCTCGGGGAAAGTAGGGTTTCCTATGAGACCCGACGGGCCACTTAAGTCAAAAGGAAACTCGTGCAGACTAGTCAAAGGTCCTTAAGGACGATGACGGGGCACATGGGCCCTATGATTAAGGCGGTTCCGTCACAACACCTCCACCTATCTCCTTAACCGCCTACCTTCCACTGCCTGTCCAGCTCCCACACCACACCACGCTCTCTTCGGTACCCCTCCTCGCTACGATCACCTCCGTGTCTTCGGGTGTGCGTGTTACCCTAACACCACTGCCACTGCTCCTCACAAGCTGGCTCCCCGTTCGACCCTATGTGTCTTCCTCGGGTACTCCCCGGATCACAAGGGGTACCGCTGCTATGACCTCACCTCACGCCGGGTCCTCATATCTCGCCATGTGGTGTTTGATGAGTCCGTCTTCCCATTCTCCACTACCTCCACACCTCCTTCCACCTCCGACCTTGACTTCTCCTCTCTGTCTCCCACTGACGCGGTGGTTCAGCCACCATTTCCGTTTTGTCCTGCAGGTCTTGCTCCGCCACTCGCGTCGCCGGCCCTATGCGCCGGCCCGGCGCCCTCCGGTGCGGCGCCTGACCCTGCGTCCCCCGCGGGTTCGGCTGCGCCTGACCCTGTGTCCTGGGCGGGTCCGGCGGCCACGCCCTCTGGTGCCCTTCCTGACCCTGCGCCCTGCGCGGGGCCGGAGGCGCCGTCCTCGGCGACTCCGGCGCGGTTCGCCCATCCGGTGCGCGTCTACCAGCGCCGAGTGCGGCCAGCCCCGCTGGACACGGTGCCGGTGCCACCACCGCCCTCGCTGCCACGGTCACCTATGGTGGCATTTTCTCCGTCGACGCCCACGCCGCCGTCTCCACCACTACCAGCTGCTCGTGTCGAGCCGCCGGTGTACCACCCGCCGCTTCTTCACCGACACCCGCGTCATGTTCACCCCATGGTGACGCGGCACGCGGCCGGTGTCCTGCGGCCCCGGGCTCTTGCAGCGACGCCCGGGGACCCGCAGGTCTCTCCTGTACCCTCTTCTGTCCGCGACGCCTTGGCGGATCCTCACTGACGTCGTGCGATGGAAGAGGAGTACGCGGCCCTTCTGGCCAACCAGACGTCGGACCTGGTGCCGCGCCCGCCTGGTGCCAATGTCATCACTGGCAAGTGGATCTGGACGCACAAGCGCAGAGCCGATGGCTCCCTGGAGCGGTACAAGGCTCGTTGGGTTCTCCGGGGCTTCACTCAGCGGCCCGGTGTTGACTATGATGAGACCTTCAGTCCAGTGGTGAAGCCAGCTACCGTCCGCATAGTTCTCTCCCTGGCTCTCGAGCGCTCCTGGCCTGTGCATCAGTTGGATGTCAAGAATGCCTTCCTCCATGGCACTCTGAGCGAGACCGTCTACTGCAGCCAGCCGGCAGGTTTTGTGGATTCCTCTCGCCCTGACTTGGTCTGCCGGCTCAACAAGTCTCTCTACGGGCTCAAGCAGGCACCTCGGGCTTGGTACTCTCGGTTTGCTACCTTCCTGCTGACTCTTGGGTTCACGGAGGCCAAGTCTGACACCTCGCTGTTCATATACCACCATAGGGGCGAGACTGCTTACTTGCTCCTCTATGTGGATGACATCGTTCTCACCGCCTCCAGCCAGTCTCTGCTCTAGCGCATCATTGCCTCTCTCCAGGCGGAGTTTGCCATGAAAGATCTGGGTATGCTCCATCACTTCCTCGGCGTCACTGTTGAGCCCCGACCTTCTGGCTTATTCCTCCACCAGCGGCAGTTCACTCGTGATATTCTGGAGCGAGCAGGGATGACTGACTACAAGCCCTGTTCCACCCCAGTCGACACTCAGGGCAAGCTGTCAGAGGCCACGGGTTCGTTGCTTGGACCCGCGGACTCTATCGCCTACCAGAGTCTTGCTGGCACGCTCCTGTACCTCACCTTTACCCGACCTGACACCTCCTACGCCGTGCAGCAGCTGTGCCTCTACATGCATACTCCACGGGAGCCCCACCTTACTGCTATGAAGCGGCTTCTCCGGTACCTGCATGGCACCCTCGTCTATGGGCTGCTCCTCGGCCGGTCCTCCTCTGCTGAGCTGGTTGTCTACACCGACGCTGACTGGGCGGGCTGCCCGGACACCAGCCGGTCCACCTCTGGCTATGCTGTCTTCTTGGGCGGCAACCTTGTCTCTTGGTCATCCAAGCGCCAGCCGGTGGTCTCACGCTCCAATACCGAGGCGGAGTACAGCGCCGTGGCCAACGGTGTGGCCGAGGCTGCTTGGCTCCGCCAGCTCCTGGCTGAACTTCACTGCCCCCTCGCCAGGAGCACGCTCGTCTACTGCGACAACGTCAGCGCGGTCTACCTCTCCACCAACCCTGTGCAGCACCAGAGGACCAAGCATGTGGAGATTGACCTTCACTTCGTCCGCGACCGTGTGGCCATCGGCGACGTCCGAGTCCTTCACGTCCCGACCACCTCTGCGGACATCTTCACCAAGGGCCTCCCTTCCTCGACCTTCTCCGAGTTTCGCTCCAGCCTCAACATCACCAGTGGCTAGTTGTGGCTGCGGGGGGATCCTGTGTATTGTGCTTATTTTCTTTCTTGTCCAGTCTTGTATTCCGTTGCGCCGGTAGTTCAGACTGTGGGGGGGTGTTAGAGTGTGTATTAGGCCCATGGAGCTAAACCCATAAGACCCATGTATATACTGTTATATAGCTACCCTTTTAGGGTTAATTCAATCTACTCATTCTAGCACATGAGACTTGCACCCTTGTGTGTCTCTGCTATTCCACGTGAGCCGAGAGCAGCGCACCCACCTTAGCGCACACGTCTGGTGGTCAGACCACAACGACTAACAGATTCACTGTACCCCTTCTTGGTCGATCTAGTGGCACTTGTAGTCAGACCAGTAATATTCACTAATACTGAGTCACCAATAAACTGATGCATCGGCAAGTCCTCATGTGTAGCATCTCTAGTCCGAGCATCCTGCATAAACATTCTTGACCGATAGGACCTTGGTTCCTCTTCAACTTAGTCTCAAACCTCACCTCCTCATGAACCTAGTTACATTCCGTCACCGACCACATTCCACTTCAATCAACACCGGCACATGAACAACAAACCATGTACGAGCACAAGTCCACAACTTGCCTCAGGATGAAATGTTTGAGCTCACTGGAAGGACCATTGTATCTCCTCGAGGGTTCTTCCCTTTGTATCTGGCACCCAAAGGATGATGAACACGAGAGTCAAAGCACTCACCATCGTGTAGGAGGCAAATGTACCTGTAAGATTTGGACACAATGTTAGACTGTTGTAAGGTTTGGTAGTTCATATTCGATCCTACTCTAAACAAGAGACAGACACAAGTGTATGTATGGACCTGCCGCACTCCAACTCACAAGCAAATTTGCTGTCATTGTTATTCCAAAGGATGTCAACCAGTTGGCAAGGGTCGCGAAGCTTCCTGCCACACTCTTGATGCTAATCGGAAGGATCTATCAATATGCAAAGTTCCAAGAACAAGCCTTCATTTACTTCAGCACGTGCCTTAGGCATCGGAATGGAACCCATACCAAGGCAGAAGGCGATGACATAAGCCTGAATGAAGTATTTGGGTAAAAGCTTACGACACGGCTTCCACATTTAGCAGATGGGGATTCCACATTTAGCAGATGGTGAATCCAAACACACACTTAGAGTAGGTGTTGGTTTAGTTTTCATAGGAAGAACATAGGAACTAGAAAAAGATCGTGTGCACCCAGCTTATAATTTTTTTTCTAGAACATGACTTCACGTGTATTTCATTAAGAGGCACCCACCTTATAAAATAAAATGTAGTGTAACAAAAGAGGCCTAAACAAACTTGCTTCTGAAGTTGGAATTGGTCAGTTAGTGCCCAAGCATCCACTTTTTACATGTACTTTGACAATGCATTGTTGATCTTGCACCACTGGTGGCAAGAAGAGAGCAATATGACTCCAGCATTTACTTGTCAATATTTGTCACAGCATTCTGGTGTATCAACAGAAATAGTCCGTGTCGTTGGTAAGAATGCCCAAAATTGCCTGTCAAACAGATACAGCCTCCTTTCTAAGAGAAAAACTCGGAGATCATTGCAACTGATGCTGAATGCTCAGCGAAACGAAAATTGTATCTCCTCTAGAGTTCTTCCTTTCGTCTCCGGCACCCAAAGGACGACAAAAACGAGGGTGAAGGCGCTCACAACCATGTACGAGAGAAAAGTGCCTGCCCAGAAAAGAAAAAAAAACTGCATCAGCTTCCATGGTTCATAACCCTATCCTATTCAGATTTCAGAGCTGAAGCATAAACGTGTGGTGTGGACCTCCAACACTCCAGGTGAGCATCAAGTTCGTCGTCATTGTTATGGCGAAGGATGTCAGCCAGTTGGCCAGCGTTGCGATGCTTCCGCCGAGACTCTTGATGCTAACCGGGAGGATCTGAAAAACGCACAAAGTTTGAATTATACATTCATATATCACTTACAGTACGCTCCTGAGCTGTAGCTTCAGATACTTGCTTATGCAAATAGTTCTCTTCGGTGAGATGCCAAAATTAGGAGACAGTGAGGCGTTGTACAACAAGCTTTATATCAGGTATGCAAAGAAGCAGTATACCTCAGACATCATGAGCCATGGAATGGCACCCATACCAAAAGAGAAGGTAATGACAAAAGCCTGAACATATACATTTGCACGAGTCATCATTTTGGCATAGATTCTGAATTTGTATCCATTTTTCAGAAGACACAAAACTGATACATACCACAATAGCAACCAAGGAGATCATTGTTAAGATGTAATACCAGTTAGAATCTTGTGAAATGTTATCCTGAAAGAAAAAACGAACCATAAAAAGGATTAGAAGAAAATTCAGTAGATATTGTACAAGATCTGCATAAGCCATGCATTACTAATACATATTATATTCTCACTCGAATCCTAGGCAAAGAAACCTGAACATACCTTGAGAAAAAATACAACAGAAACGGCAAGAAGGCATAGAGTCATGCCAGAGGTAGAAATCTGTCATTTGAAGTCAGTGTTAAATCATAGTTACAAACAAAGCATGCAGGCTATTTATTTCACAGGGAAGAGAGTTACAATGAGAAGGACGCGTCGTCCAGCTCTGTCTAACAACCATGTTGTAACTCCAGTAGCAAGGACCTGACAAAACGCAGTGAGCAGCTCCATATAAATTACAGATAAATTGTATCAGGTTATATAGTCATCGTAGCTACACACCTGGATAGCACCGAGTGAACAGGTGGCCAAGTCGCTGTTTGTGACCCCTAGAGATTTTGGATATCACAAAAGTTGACTATATTATCGTTGTTGTAAAGCATGATAAAGGAGCTCAAACATTAATACATAGTGCCTACGTATTCGTTCGAATAAAACATAGGCCTTATCAGGCTTGGATATTTTTCGAGCATTAAATGGCCTAAATTTACAAAATACAATGAAATGCCTGATTGATGGAAGGAATGATAAACTATGTTACAACTTACAAGGTAATTCATTTTATAACCTTTCTTGATCCTACTATGATCTAGGAGGAAATTATGCTTGTGCATTCTAGTGGTTTTTTTTCGAAAAAAGTGCATTCTAGTGGGTTTGCAAATCAGTAGTATATTATTCTATTCCTATATCTGGAAGGTAATAACCGAAGCCGGCCGAAAGGTTGCTTCAGTAGCCATTATCGTTTCCAATTTAATTTGCAAGGTATCCAAACTATCATGCCTAAAACTTATTAAACCAACTACCTACGAACAAAAAAAAGTACATACAAGACTGCATCTCTCTTGCTTAATGAAAAACGTGCTATGTTACGATCGCAAAAAAAGATAAAGACTGCAACTTACCTGCAGCTTTGAAGATGCTACTTGCATAAAACAGTACACCGTTGATTCCACTTAGATTTTGCAATACAAGTAGGCCAATCCCTAGCTGCGAAGTTAATAAATAATCACAATTAAAAACTATAGCTGTTGATTTTGGTATGGACTAAGCTGACGAAGTTAAGGAAGTTACAAGTAGTGGCGTACGGTATTTCTTTTGGTTTAATTCTTTAAAACTGATTGTAGTCCTCTTACTTGATGATGTCACTGCCCTCTGCAAAAGGATCAAAACTAAAGATGATTCTGTTTATTCCATAAGAATGTGGTACATAGATCCATGTGTCTAATTTAAATAAAATCTTCACAGCTAAACTAGAAATAGATCATACATAGTGCATTTAGTCACTCCAGAGGAATAATAGAGGTGCTTTGCCTTTATATCATTCACTTCTGTTGCGATGTCAGTCTCAAACCCCCTCAGCACTTGTAGGGATGTCTCACAATCTTCCATCAAATTCATCTTTGCCTAGAGACAAGAGCAAGATTGGTCACTAAGATTTCAGTTTGATGCAACATATCATAATTAAGATCCAGTTGATGCAGATATATACCAGCCATCTGGGAGATTCTGGAATGAAGAATAGTCCAGGAATCAACACTGTGCAGGGCAACGCCCCTACAATTGGCAACCCAGACATTTAGATAAGAAATAATGACACACATACTACTATACTAGTACGCATTTAATATCTTCCTAGCTAGTATAGTTCTGAGATTATTGTAATATTGAGGAAAGCCATTTGCATTAGCGATCTTGTTAGACTACCTCTCCTAATTCTTTCTACTTCTGTGGAGTGCAGTATCTCCTGCCCTCCTGCTGACTGTGTGGTTTAGTTCCTTTAGCTTCTCTTTGTACAGCTTTTTACTTTTTCTAGAATATAATAAAAATCTCTTATAGTGGGGGGGTCTCCCCTGCTGTATTTTCGGGTCAAAAAAACAAGAAGAAAAGAAAATCAGCAATACATCAGTAGTTACCAACATTACCGATCACTGCAAGAAGTCTCCAAGGAACAAACATGCCGAGCAAATAGGCAAAGAATATGCCAAGGGTCACAGACAACTGAAGGATGAACAATTGCACAATGAATCAAATATAAATAAACCAAGTATTGTATTCCTAACCAGAAAAAAAAAGATTGTTATGAGGAAGCGCACCTGGTTCACCGAACCAAGAGCTCCTCTCATGTTCTGAGGAGATATCTCTGCAATGTATACTGGTACCTAGTAACAAATGATCAAGAATTAGTCTTGCAACTAGCCCAAACCTCCAAGGTTCTTTTGGCAACAAACAAATTATACACTGGTCATGGTTCATTGTCTCCATTCTCCCTAAGGCCTCAATCGGTTGTGCTTGTTCCTGGCAGGAACCATTCCTGGTGAGTGCTAGCAATAAAAATTACACCATGAATCCTGGGAAGAATAATTCCAGGTCTTGAATCCCCGTGAAACGAACGATGCCTAAATGTCTCCAAAATACTGGAATCTCATTATATTTTAATATCTCGCTTTTCCAAGCAGCAACTGCACCATTTCCTAAGTTTTGAAAGTAAAAATCTTCTGTGCAGTTTCCAAAAAAAAAAAAAAAACACTTCTGTGCAAGCAATAAGCATGCAACAAATCTTCCGTTACGAACCGTGTAGGATATGATGCCGACGCCAAACCCTTCAAGCAATCGTCCCATATACAGAAAAGAGGCATCCTGTAAAACAGGCATTGACAGATGACAGGCATGAATCTTATGTTTTTCAGAAGCAGCGATGTGTGGAAATGAACTCAGGGAACATGTACTTGTTTAGTACTTTTGCAAAGGAGATCGCAAGCCAACCGATGATATTCGGGATTGCAGCAATCATCAATGACTGCAACCATTTAGCAAAACCATTAGACTAAAAAAGTACAGCTCTAGTGCAATTAACTACGACTGAAATGCTGCCATACATTGAACACCAGACTGAACTTGGTGCAAAATACGTTGAATATTAGCAGCAAAAAGGAAAGTATGAAACAGAAGAACATGAAGAAACCGTGTCAAATCCCAATTTAGTTAACTGCACAAAAAGAACACAGTCCACAGGCTAATTCTTGCAAAGTTATTGGCTATTTTCAAAATTGCACCTACTTTTATTTTCTGAAGAAAAAATCCCACCTAATTTATGAAATGCCGGTATCCTATTTATATTTGGGTTGTCTATCACAGAAAAGGACGGCCTTTTCTTGTTGCTTAGTCTAAATTCTAAACGCAGCCTCCTCTGTGTCTATAAACAAGTGATGTTGACCCTCCGTCGACCTCAGCTTACAAGTAACAAACTGATCATAAAAATGGAAGGACAGCTGATAACTGCCAAGAAAGAAAGGGTGTCAAATTTCTCACCCCTTTGCGGCCAATGTACTCGGCCATCTGCCCGCTGGCGATCGCCCCGACCATGGCGCCGACGTTGGACAGAGATCCGAACGCCGAGAACTGCAGAGGCAGAGCGTGCGCGTGGGGTCAGGATTCTCACTCAGCCACGATTCTTCAACAAAGAAAAAAAAAACCGTATCTCAGAGAGGACAGCCTGCCTAGTTACCTCGGAGATGGAGAGGTTGAGGTCCCGAACCATGGCGTCCTGGGTCGGGGAGGAGTACCCGCTGGTGAAGCCGAACTGGATGGGGCCGAGCGCGACGATGAGCGTGCAGAGGAAGGCGGAGACGTGGGACTCGCGCAGGACGGCCATGGAGGAGGCCCCGGGGGCGGCGCTGGACTGCCGCGAGCTCATCCGGTACCAGCTGCCCGTGTGGAGCAGCGGCTTCCGCAGCCCGCCGTCGTGGTCGCTGCCGCTCTCCTCGCCGGCGCCGCCTCTGTTGCTGCCGCCACCCATGGCGTCGATCTCTGGCTCGCCGGCTGGTGGGCTCCGTGCGCCTCTCGCCTCTTCTGTCTTCTTCTTGCCCGCTGGCCCGAAAGGAAGAAGAAGAGCAGAGCAGCCGACAACGATCGATGCCAAGACGAACCGTCGTCCACTCGTCCCGTTGAAATGGGCAAAGAGAAGACAGAAGAGTGACCGAACCGAGGTACTAGTGGCCTAGTGGGGTTGTCTTGTCTGAAACTATGTTTGTGTGGGCCCCACCGGTCAGGCAAATAGGCAGATGAGATGAGCAGTGAGCACCGACTCTGTCCATTTTTGTTGTCCTGCCGTCCTGCTACTACCTCCGTCCTAATAAAAAATCTTAGTTTTAACTTAGAAACATCATGTTTGATCTTTTATTTTATTAACAATTAAATAAAATAAATAAATTATTATTAAAGTATCAAATAAGTCATAATAAATAAATAATATTTATAAAAAATTAAAAAAAGTAAATGATCAAACTTAATGTCTGAAATTCTACACTTTTCTTGAAACGGAGGCTTGCTATCTCTTGTCATCTATGAATTTTTAGGACAACATAATATTTCTGTCTTTTGTAGCTACTTATTATTCTTTTTTTATCCGAATCAGCCATATTCTATGGTGATCCATATATCACACTATAGCTTACATTTGTTTGTAACCAACAAGGCGGCGACGTCATATAGCTAGCTTTTCTGCAGATCGTATCCTAAATGAAAAGTGCAGATGATGTACGGATATAAAGAAGGCAGAAAGATTGGTGATCTACCCTGATAAGGTTGAGAAAAACCTAAATTCTTTCCTCTGCAACAAATAATGGCGGTAGTATACGAAGGTCTTGCTTATACAGAACAAAAAGCCTGCGGGCCGGTGGCCGGGAGCGGGATCGGAGGCATTGACCGACAGATACGGGCCACGGATGCTGCATTAGATTACAAGAACCTCGATCTCGTCCGGATCCTGTCGTAATAATATTAGACAACATGCGTACGATACCATATATATGCATATGCATGATGCATCCACGTTGGTGCCAGCCGATCGATGGGAGCTGTCGTCGACCGGAGCTGCGTGCGTGCCCTCTGCCACGTGTCATGCTCAAGCTCCGATCGACACATTTTTCTCGCGAGTGCCAGAAGGACACGTATCTCATTAAGAGAAAAGGGAGCATTACATACCAGGTGACTAATGGTATAGTTGTAATCGGTGGATTACTATCCATTGCAACCGAGAGAAACAAAGAAGCACAAAGACCCTGGACTCCCGAAGGCGAAGACTCCCTGGACTACTGCTGGGTGCTGGTAAAGAAACTCCGACACCTGGGACGACATTGGAGCAAATAAAAGCATATCTCCCCTGCTTCGATCGAGATCGCCGTGCAGCGGGCGTCGAGCGATACTATAATAAGCAAGCAACCTATGGTCGATGTCGATGCCAGCCATGGCTACTACTCGATGAAAGCGCCTAGCTGCCTAGGTACATGTGAGCTCTTGGAACGCGCCATAGCAAGGCACATGTGGAACGCGCCATAGCCGGGACCGCGACGCTCGTCGTCGCCGGCCGCCGGCGCCAGCGCCATCGTCGTCTCCGTGTTTGATAATGAACCATATGGTGCACGCTGGGCGTTCATCGGTGCTCTGTGATCGCGAGATCGATGGGCTATTTAATTAATCGGAAGGTGTTTTGTTTCCATCATCTTTCACTACTAGCTTCGATCACCTCTACGAGCATGATCAATAAAAAAAGAGCCAAGACTCAAGCTATACACAACGATTAGACTCCTGTTTGTCTATAAATTTTCTTTATTATTTTGTACTATCATTCTCTTTTCTATTTCTCTTCATATATATCTTTATTGGAATCTACTATTATCTATGCATTCATGCTCAACTTGGTGCTTGCTCCTTCCTTCTCTCTTTCACGTTAGTAAAAATATTTATTAGCTTAGTTATAAGCTAATTATTGTACCTGCTCAACGTCGAGAAAAATAATTCGAGATGTCGCGATCAACACGTGCATATGCAAATCACCTCTACTACCAACGTTGATTAATTATAAGAGATAACAGGATCATCTGCTAGAAAATAAACATAAAAAAGTGTTTGTACTCTATACAATATTTAAACAACTCCAAATAGGCACTATAAGATATAACATGATTTTTTTTTCTGAAAAACCTAAAACTGGTTTGGTTATTTTCTGAACTAAAATGGATTTTCTACAAGTTTTTTTTAAAGTAGCATAGATTTGCATATTTTTTCAGTAAAAAAACTTTAAAATTTTCAATAACATATCATATTTATAGTTCAGTTTATTATCCTCTAAAGCATCAACAAAGTTCAATTTACCCTTAACGTGATACTATGTCAAATAAAAGCACCCTCCAAAACCACTCAGAATGCAAAAATAAAACAGTTTTCAAATTAAAAGTTGAGAGGTTAAAAATTTGTTTTTATAAAGGGAACATATCTAGTGCAAACCAACCACTTCGTGCAAACTTGTAAACTTTTAATCTGAGTCATATGATGTTGATCCAAGGGACGTAAGGGGACTGGGTAATTTTGCGCTTAACCGCCCGCTCTTAATCACATATTTGCAAATCCCCCTTCCACCTCTCTCCCGTGGCCCCTTGGATCAACATCATGTGGCCCAGATTAAAAGTTTGCATGGTTACACGGAGAGGTTAGTTTACATTTGATACGTTGCCTTTTATAAATGTGAGGAAAATCGGATTATTGTGATAAGTTTCCGTGGGCCAGATTGGGTCGCGATTATCGTGTCTCCGCGACCCAACTAATTTATCTGGGCCAAAATGGTTCGTCAATCAAACTTGAGTGAGATGGGCCATCTGGCCCAGCTCTAACATATCTACCGGGCCGGTGTTGATCTGTGGGTACAGTGTGGCCACCCTTGCTTGCCTCTTCTCGTCCTCGCCGGCTCCTCCTTTGACCACCAACTCCGGCGGCGCCGTACGTCGCCACCGCACGCCACCGGGAAACACCTACATGGGGCGGCCGGCGCGATCCCGGCTTCCAGCGGCCACCGAGCCGCCTCCGGCGGTCACTGGCCTTTGTTCCTCCAAGATCTCCTTCCGCTCCCGTAAGATCGTTAAGACATCATCCGCGAAAGCGAAACCTTTGGCCACGACCGCCCTGGCACCACCGCCTCCGGTGCTGCCCCCGCTGTCCACCCAGGGAGAGCTCGCGGTGGCTCTGCGCCACCTCCAAGCCGCGGACCCACTCCTCGCCGCGGTCATTGCCTCCACTGAGGCCCCCACCTTCGCCGCTACCCCGTCCCTCCCTGCGTTCCACTCCCTCGCGCGCTCCATCCTCTACCAGCAGCTCGCGACCTCCGCTGCCGACGCCATATACGCTCGCTTCCTATCGCTCCTCCCCTCCGCTTCGGCGGCGGCCGCACCCGTAGCCACTGACGCGGTCACACCCGCCGCCGTCCTTGCCCTCGCCGCCGCTGACCTACGCACCATCGGCGTCTCTGGCCGCAAGGCATCCTACCTCCACGACCTCGCGGCCAGATTCGCAGCCGGGGAGCTCTCCGACTCCGCCGTCACCGCGATGGATGAGGCTGCGCTCCTCGCGGAGCTCACCAAGGTCAGAGGCGTCGGCGAGTGGACTGTCCACATGTTCATGATCTTCTCGCTGCACCGCCCCGACGTGTTGCCATGCGGCGACCTCGGCGTGCGCAAGGGCGTGCAGGAGTTGTACAAGCTCAAGGCGCTGCCCAATCCGGAGGAGATGGCGGCATTGTGCGAGCGGTGGAGGCCCTACCGGTCAGTCGGCGCGTGGTACATGTGGCGCCTCATGGAGAGCAAGGGCGCTGCGGCCAAGAAGAAGAAGAAGAATAAGGGTAACGAGAGCTCTTAGCTAGTATGTACATGCATGTGTTGGTCTTATGTATTTGTTGTTCCCAAACCTGTTAAATTTAGATGATTCCGGGGTAGATGATGTACCAGATTTGTGACACTGTCTATGTTCAAATCAGGGTCCTTGCAGAGTTACAACTGAAGTTTATTAGTTTCAGAGTCAAATGCTATTATGTTGTAAGCTTGTGATTTTATTAGATATTTATATTTGATGCAACTATATGTGGAGTGGAGCATTAGTTAATGGTTCCCTTTACTGATTATTAGAAGGATGATTTTGTGGTTGGAAATGATATAGTGTTTCTTCCTTTCATGTATGTCGTTCCATATCATTATTCAGTCATGACTTGATTGTACATCTTAGAGCATAGAGCCATAAATGTGAAATTGTTGGAATAAAGATTTTATCAGGACTAATCTGTGTTGCTGCTTTTGATTCTACTGTTACACCATCTCGATTCTACTTTATGCACAGAGGATTCTTTAACAGTGACTTTTGGTGGACTTAAACATACATGATTCTAGCATTCAGTTCTTTGCGTTGTTCGTGAGCACAATCTAGTGACCTCTCTTTTTGAGACTGATGCTAAAAACAGTGGCCAGCTAATAAGCAAAATTTGGAGGCAAAAAATGCTACAAGGCAATATTTTTTAGTTTCCATAAATACATGAGTTTACAACCTTCATAACTTAGTTCAAGGGGACAATGAATACATGCGGTTTATGAATTTACACTAGTCACTACATCCTACAACCACAAATAGACATAAACTTGCTCATAACCTATCCTATATACATGTACACACTGTTTCATCATTTTATTCTCGAACCAGAGCTGGATTCCTTTGCACCCATCTAACCTAGGTCCATCTTAGATTCGTAGAGCTTTGTTTTCTGCCTCCTTCAGCCTCCAACATTTTAACCTGAAAGCAAAAGTCAATATGCACACCATAAGTTTCTCTGAATTGTAAAGATTAATTCTGCTTTGTACCATGTGGTATCTGCTTGTGCTGATTTCGGTTGCAGCTGCTTCTACAGCTGTGGTAAAGACCTGCCTACCAGAAATCACCCACTTGAAAATAAAAAAAAGAAAAGGACAAAAAGGGAAGCAAAGAACTACCCAAATCTTGCCTACTCATACTGCTAAAAAAGCCATGGAGATGCCCTTTTGACTTCAGTTGTGACTTTGAGTAATATGAGAATTGCATGTCGGGTGCAAGCTGGATGCACGAGGGAATAGAGTGTAAGGTCCAAACTTTTCTATTGGAAGTAGGAGATTTTTGTCATAGTACTAGGATTGGAGCCCACATAATTTGTGGGCATTAGTGAACAAACACTGAGTAATTAGACCCAGATTCATTTCTAAGTATGAAAGGAAAGGATGTCTGTAGTTTGGCCTATACAATGTTGATGCGATCACCCATGCATGGAACAGCTAAAGAACATAAAATACTCAGATACTTGAATGTGTGAGTTCTTGAGCCATTGATGACATAGCGATGCATGTTGAGCTATTCATAAAAAAAAATATGGTATGATGACTGAATTATGCTTAGCTGAAGGCCTGCTTCTTATGACTATCACCAACTAGCATGCATATAGTTAACCAAAAGCTTATGAATACAGAACGAAGCTCTTATGTTATTTGTTTCCAGTTTGCTTTTGAAATGTCATGGACTTTACCTCGGGTCCAGAATCCCTGTGTCTTGTACTGAGGGTACGGCACATGGCCTGACTCAATCATCTTGACGTCGTAGTCAAGATGTTCATAGTGGCAGCGCACCTCCTCAGCAGACTTGATGCCTCCCATGTGGTTGGACACCTTGTCCCACCGGTTGGGTGTGCCCTCGCCATAGTAGGCGAGTGCCTGTTCAAACATCTTGTTCTCTTTTGGGCTCCACTGTGACATGGAGTTGGGAGAGGAGCTCCGTGAGGCAGACATATTTCAAGTATCCTTGCTGAGATGCTAACCTCTCTTGGTGCTAAGGCTTACTGTACCTAGTGTCTAGACTGAAGTATTTTGCTCTTCAGAAGCTCTTATGGTTTGGTATCTCTTGTCACAAGGTCTGCTATTTATAGGCCCTGGGGTTGCCAGCTGTGCGTGTCTGTGTGAGCTGTAAGTTGCATGGAATCACAACTGTGGGTTAAAGCTGGCTGAGGAGAATAAGGCTGGCTGGTTTCAGGGCCAAGGGACATGGAGACTATGCGATCTAAATTCAAAGAGTAGAATCTATGTTTTAAAACCTCTTAAGATTGTTGTGTTGAGATGACTGGTGGTGCATGATGCTGGATATGGTATCAGTGAAATAGCTCTTCGTGTCCCAAACTTAGGGCCATAGCACCTGTGAGTTTCATCTGTTGTTAAAGTTAATTTCCTGATGTTTGAATGACTTTGTACACCCACTTCGTCACTCTTTCTAACACATCAAGCTTGTGGCTGAACTTGCTGGTGCGTTGATCTCACAATTCACAAGTAGGGGGCATTCTGCTTCAAAAAAGGAATAGCTTTAGATTCTGGTCTGCCTGTGTTTTTCACACAACCAAGGTGAAGCTGAGCTAATCTGGAGTTCTGTACACCCCCATTTCAACATAATAATGTCAGTCGTTTATTTTGTGTCCATGTTGCTGCTGCTGATGCACAAGCACTGATCATTTCAGCAAACCCTGAGGAAATACAACAGCTGTCGTCCAAACTCACTTTATGACTGCAGACATATCTATACAATGTGGAACATTTGGAAGGAACAGAATAGAAGGATTTTTCAAGGAGTGGCTACAAATGCGCGGCAGGTGGCTCTCCAAACGAAGGAAGACATCGATCTACGCCGAGCTGTTTTTTTTTTTTGGACCCGGGGTGATTTCCTTGTGTGCCCTGTTGTGGGGTTGTATCCAAACTGTTTTCCTTTGACCGGGCGGGCTTAGCCCCACCCATCCTGCACATAAACTTTATTTCTCCTTCCTTAATTGAGAGGCAGAGCTCCTGCCAGGTTTTTCGAAAAAAAAATGACTCGCATACATGGAGTTTCACCTTTTTACTACAGAAAAAGGATTTTGCATGCCAACATATCACCTCATCTCTGGCAAATTAGCATGGTAACATTAGTCCTTTTGAGATGGCAAAGCAATATCCTGTGTTCCAGCATGCACACACTGACACACGCTTGCATTCATGCACAAAAGACTATAGGGGTGATGAAACATTATCTGTATCAGTGATATAGTAATAACTCCTATAAATGGCTCAAGTTCTGATCAAACATATACTTTCCAGGTGGCAAGAACAGTGGGCATTATGAATAGGCAGACAGGAGTGAGGGTAAGATCAGTGCAAGTAGTCAAATTAAATGTAATGCCATTGTATCCAGCAGCTGTTTTGTATACTTGCAGAGACCTATAAAGGCATGGTGTTGTCTGCTGTGGACGAATGCACTTATAATGGAGCAAAGTTAGAAGGTTGCCTGCCTCTGTAAGTAGTGACTGCTGAATCCCTTAGTGACTAGACGTATTTGTTTGCCTCTCCTTAAGTGGCAGGTTGATCCATCACATATACAAAGGCTGAACAGATTGCAGTGTTGTCTTTTGTCTTCTTCATCAAGGTAGATTGTAAAGGGGTTTAGCTTTTGAGTGGTGAATGAAAGGAAATCCAAAGCCTACCGTTTTGTACAGATGAAATGACCTTATCCCAGTTGTATCCTTTGCCCCATGCATGATGAGAGATTGGAAGAATATGTACCAAAGCAAGGCTTGTTAAGTCCCTTTTGGACCGAAGAATACATTTCACCTGTTGCCAGGGCCTTGGAAGAGGGAACTGCATATGTTCTCCATGGTGTATGGTCCATGCCAAAGGTACCTTTATGATTCTGAGACTGCACTTGTGCAGCAAGGTACTTGTTGCATGATAAAACTCAGGTCTGTAAATATTTGTTAGGTTCTTGCAGATGCTAGTGTTGTAGCATGGAGGACCATTGTCTTTAGTGTCTGAAATATGAGACTGGCATGCAGGTCGATGTCTGAGCACATAGCTCGGAAGATGTGCGTATCAGCCAATAGGCTATGTGGCTGCCTGCAAGATACCCTGAAGGACGCGCTTCCTGAAAAGTCAGAACTGCAAAGGTGCGCAAACCAAACCTTTCATTGAATGCTTCCATGGCTCATAGTTCCTAGATTCTCGTCTCTATCTGATAGCCCATTGTTTACCATTGTCCATTCATGTATCAGCTTTGATGCATCTGATCACAATGATCTCGCAGCTTGTTGTAACATCATCCTGACTATTGTCCATTATCATACCAGCTTCATACATGGTTGAAAAACTAGTTATCAAAATGCTGCCACTTCAAACACAGATTAATTTGAAACTTTAATGTATATATTACTTGATGCATAATTCAGTGGAGAATGGAGGTGTCATGTACGGCCGCACGTATACCAGGCGCAGGAGAGCCCGCGACGTGCGCCGGGCGGCCGAGCGGGCATCAAGGGCGCAGGAGCAGCAGGCGAGTGGCTAGGAGGGAAAGTAGCTATCTTTACCTTATTTGGTTTAGTCCTACAATTAAGGAGAACCTTCTCCATCTGTAAGGCCATTGGCCATATATGCTGTACGGCAGTAGGCCTTTGGAATTAACGAAGATTATTCCCATCTAATCTCCTCTCTCTCTCTCCTTAAGCCGGCGACCTGGGGGCATAACCCAGTCGACGTTGAAGCTCGGCGTGGGGGAATAACCCTGCCGGCAACCACGGACCGAGACTACGATCTGCGTAGTCGAGGTCCTCCTACCCTGGGCATCGCTGCTCTTGACAGCCTGGTATCGGAGCTCCAGGAGGACGAAGGCACACCGGCGTGGGGGCGCTTCAGAGATCTCCTTGATCTGCGCTTCGGGCCGCCGCTACGCTCGGCGCCCCTCTTCGAGCTGACGGAGTGTCGACGTACGGGCACCGTGGAGGAGTACTCCAACCGCTTCCAGAGCCTCCTCTTCCGCGCCGGGCGCCTCGACGAGGGGCAGCGTGTCCAACTCTACACCGGCGGTCTCCTCCCTCCGTTGAGCCACGCCGTTCGTCTCCACAATCCGGAGACGCTCGCCGGGGCCATGAGCCTCGCCCGACAAGTGGAGTTGATGGAGCTTGATAAGTTGGCGGCAACACCGGCCAAGCCGGCGCATCGCGCGGGCCCGGCCGCTCCGGCACCACGGCCGGCGTTGCCCGCCCCCCAGGCGCCCCCGCTGCTCGCGCTACCGGCAGCTGGGGCGGAGGCTGCACCAGGCGCGCGTGAGCGGCAACCTGGCCGCCGTCTTTCCAAAGACGAACAGGAGGAACGCCGCCGGCTCGGGTTGTGCTTCAACTGTGATGAAAAGTACTTCCGTGGCCACAACCGTACCTGCCGCCGCATTTTCTACGTCGAAGGCGTTGAGCTGGAGACGGACGACGACGCAGCGGGCGCCGCTGACCCGGCGGGAGAGGCCCCCGTCTACTCCCTGCATGCAGTGGCCGGGGTGCCTGGCTTCGACACACTGCAGGTCCGCGCGCTCCTCGGGACGGCAGTGCTGGTCGCCCTCCTCGACACGGGCTCAACGCACAACTTCATCGGCGAACGCGCCGCGTACCGCTCCGGGCTGCACATCCAGCCGCGCCCACGTCTCACCGCTACCGTGGCCAACGGCGAGCGCATCGTCTGCCCAGGGGTCATCCGCGACGCGCCGGTCACGGTACATGGCGAGACGTTCCACGTCGACCTCTTCGTCATGCCTTTGGCGGGCTTCGACCTCGTCCTGGGCACTCAGTGGCTGGGCACCCTCGGGCCCATCGTCTGGGACAGTCGCCGCGCGGACCATGCAGTTCCAGCGCGCGGGACGTGCCATCTGCTGGACCGGCATCGCCTCCTCCGACAGGGCGGCCCTCCGCGCGGTCACGGCAGTCCCAGCGCCGGTGCTACAACCCCAGCCGCCTCGGGAGCCGCTACTCGACGCCCTGCTCCGCTCCCTCGGCGACGTCTTCACCGCGCCCCGTGGACTGCCACCCAAGCGCTCCCATGACCATCGCATCGTCCTCAAGCCGGGAGCGCTGCCGGTGGCTGTCCGCCCATACCGGTACCCGGCGGCCCACAAGGACGAACTCGAACGGCAGTGCGCCGCCATGATCGAGCAGGGCATTGTCCGCCGCAGCGACTCGGCGTTCTCCTCACCAGTACTCCTCGTCAAGAAGCCGGATGGCTCTTGGCGCTTCTGCGTTGACTACAGAGCGCTAAACGCGCTCACCATCAAGGATGCGTTTCCCATTCCGGTGGTGGACGAGCTGCTGGACGAGCTCCATGGCGCAAAATTCTTCACCAAGCTCGACTTGCGCTCAGGCTACCACCAAGTCCGGATGCGCCCAGAGGACATCCACATGACGGACCTTCCGCACCCACGACGGCCTGTACGAGTTCCTGGTGATGCCGTTTGGGCTGTGCAACGCCCCTGCGACATTCCAGGCGTTGATGAATGATGTACTACGACCGTTTCTTCGTCGTTTTGTTCTGGTGTTCTTTGACGACATTTTGATCTACTAGCAAGAGCTGGAGCGAACATCTTCGTCACATCCGCATCGTCCTCGAGGAGCTTCAACGCCATCAGCTGTTCCTCAAGCGCACCAAGTGTGCGTTCGGCGCAGCGTCGGTCGGCTACCTCGGCCATGTCATCTCCGAGGCGGGCGTCGCCATGGACCCGGCCAAAGTACAGGCAATCCGGGACTGGCCCACGCCTCGGTCAGCGCGGGCGGTGCGGGGCTTCCTGGGCCTGGCCGGCTACTACCGGAAGTTCGTCCACCACTACGGTACGGTGGCCGCCCCACTCACGGCTCTGCTGAAGAAGGACGGGTTCTCATGGAGCGAGGGCGCCGCGGCGGCGTTCGCAGCGCTCAAGGACGCGGTCACCTCGGCCCCCGTCCTCGCCATGCCGGACTTCTCCAAGCCGTTCGTCGTCGAGTGCGACGCTTCGTCCCACGGGTTCGGCGCGGTGTTGGTCCAGGGTGGCCACCCCATCGCGTTCTTCAGTCGGGCTATCGCTCCCCGCCATCAGGCGCTGGCGGCCTACGAGCGGGAGCTTATCGGCCTCGTCCTGGCAGTGCGGCACTGGAGGCCATACCTTTGGGGCCGCCGGTTCGTCGTCAAAACCGACCACTACAGCCTCAAGTACCTGCTGGACCAGAGGCTCGCGACGATCCCGCAACATCATTGGGTCGGCAAGCTCCTGGGCTTCGATTTCGCCGTCGAGTACAAGCCCGGGTCGACCAATGTGGTGGCGGATGCTCTCTCCCGCCGCGACACACCGGACGACGGGGCTGTTTTGGCCCTCTCAGCCCCGCACTTCGACGTTCTCTCCCGCCTCCAGCAAGCACAGCTGACTGACCCCGCCCTGGCTGCCATCCAGGACGAGATCCAGACCGGTGCTCGGCGCGCACCCTGGGCGGTGGTTGGTGGGATGGTCCAGTACGCGGGCCGACTCTACTTACCGCCGTCTTCACCGCTGCTCCAGGAGCTGCTGGCCGCTGTGCACGCCGAAGGCCACGAGGGGGTCCAGCGCACGCTGCACCGCCTTCGCCGTGACTTTCATTTTCCTAACATGAAGCAGGTGGTCCAGGATTATGTGCGGGAGTGCTCGACCTGCCAGCGCCACAAGTCCGAACACCTCCATCCGGCTGGGCTACTACTTCCTCTTCCGATTCCGCAAGGCGTCTGGACGGACGTGGCGTTGGATTTCGTCGAAGCCCTGCCTCGCGTACGGGGCAAGTCTGTCATCCTGACGGTGGTGGACAGGTTCAGCAAGTACTGCCACTTTATTCCGTTGGCGCACCCATACTCGGCGGAGTCAGTGGCTCAGGCGTTCTTCGGGGAGATTGTCCGCCTCCACGGTGTGCCACAGTCTATGGTGTCCGACCGAGACGTCGTGTTCACCTCCAAGTTCTGGCGGGAGCTCATGAGGCTGATGGGGACCAATCTCCACATGACGTCGGCCTTCCACCCTCAGTCGGATGGCCAGTCCGAGTCGGCGAACAGGGTTATCATCATGTACCTGCGGTGCCTCACAGGTGATCGGCCGAAACAGTGGCTGCAGTGGCTCCCATGGGCGGAGTACGTCTTCAACACCGCTTACCAGAGCTCCCTCCGCGACACGCCATTTCGGATCGTCTACGGGCGCGATCCTCCCTCCATCCGGTCCTATGAGCCGGGGGACACCCGTGTGGCTGCTGTGGCTAGGACCATGGAGGAGCGTGAGGAGTTCCTCGCTGATGTGCGCCATCGACTTGAGCAGGCTCAGGCGGTCCAGAAGAAGTACTATGACCAGGGTCACCGCGACGTCAAGTACCAGGTGGGCGAGTGGGTGCTGCTTCGCCTCCGCCACCGGACACCTGCCTCCCTCCCCACCGATGGCGCCGGCAAGCTGAAGCCAAGGTTCTATGGGCCGCCGTGTGCTGGAGCTCATCAACGAGGTCGCTGTCCGCCTCGAGCTCCCGGCACGTGCCCGTATCCACGACGTCTTTCACGTGGGCGTCCTCAAGAAGTACCATGGCGCGCCCCCCGCTGCTACACCGCCACTGCCACCGCTTCACCATGGGGCTGTCACCCTGGAGCCCGAAAAGGCCGTCAAGACCCGACTCGCCCGTGGCACACGTCAGGTGCTTATTCAGTGGAAGGTCCAGTCTCCTGCCTCGGCCACTTGGGAGGACGTCGACACTTTCAGCGCCAAGTTTCCCACATTCCAGCTCGAGGACGAGCTGCCTCTCGAGGAGGGGAGAGATGTCATGTACGGCCGCACGTATACCAGGCGCAGGAGAGCCCGCGACGTGCGCCGGGCGGCCGAGCGGGCATCAAGGGCGCAGGAGCAGCAGGCGAGTGGCTAGGAGGGAAAGTAGCTATCTTTACCTTATTTGGTTTAGTCCTACAATTAAGGAGAACCTTCTCCATCTGTAAGGCCATTGGCCATATATGCTGTACGGCAGTAGCCTTTGGAATTAACGAAGATTATTCCCATCTAATCTCCTCTCTCTCTCTCCTTAAGCCGGCGACCTGGGGGCATAACCCAGTCGACGTTGAAGCTCGGCGTGGGGGAATAACCCTGCCGGCAACCACGGACCGAGACTACGATCTGCGTAGTCGAGGTCCTCCTACCCTGGGCATCGCTGCTCTTGACAGGAGGATAACAGAAGTTGGGCTAAGAACATCCATTCTTTTCCCCATGTATCGCTTTGCAATCTCAGCCATCCGATGTACAATCCATAGAACATATTCCAAAGGAGATAAGCAGCCAGTGCACTCCCCTTGCGGACCAAAGGAATATATCTATGTGGGTATATGTAACTTTTCATCTCCAATGATCCTGGAAAGGGAATTGACTACATTCCAATCTTGTTCCCAGCTTGTCATGGAATTCATACTGTCCCACGCAATAAGATTTGATTTGCTGCCACTTGATCTGTCCAAAGGCTGCCATTTCTTCATTCAGATGAATGGGCGTGGAAGGTTTGCATCCATCGGATGTGTTGGAGCAGCAAGTTGCAGTTTTGAATCTTTTGATTCGTGCAGCGTGCATCGAGCCATCAGGAGATCTCTACCTCAGAATCATATCTGCACAAAGCAAAGCCGTCGGAAAGATGCAGGATTCCTACTGATATTTTGAACCGTCCAGGTAAGGCTTCAGGAAGATGCTGGGTACTGATACGGAGGCTTCTTTCAAGCGCTTTGCAAGCGTTTCTGAATATTTTAGGGTGGTATTTGAGCCTGCAGTTTTTTGGGGCTGTAACCAAACATAGATTGTGACTTGGGATACTCCAAATCTTGAATCTTTATTGTTGCCTCTTGCTTTGTGAAATTGGAGATTCTGGATTGAGTATTCTGTGTTGTTTTCAACTGGAAAGGGAGTTGAAATTAGTAGATTATTGCCTTGTTGGGTTTTAAAAGAAGAATATATTGTACTGTAACTTTTTGTGTACAGAGATGTCTTGATTGGTTCTTGCAATTCTGCTGACGTTCAAGTTTCAGGGCCTGCACCACCAGTGAGTTATATGGTCAACTTGTCTCTTACTTTAAACAATCGTTTAAGCACTACAACAATAATGGTTTTTGCAGTGACTGTGAGCCATCGCTCACTGCTTAGATTCTCGTAGAGCTGAGCCATCATTAGTTGGTATCTAGCCAGCTGCTTGATGCTATCATCAAGTAGCTCGGATTCAGTGGCCGACTCTGTATCAGCCTGATTCCAAATCTTGAACGCAAAATAGCGTGGATCAGATTCTACTCTGATAAACAAGTTGAGGAACGCGAATCCAGGCGGTCTGCATCTCAATGTTTGGGATTCAAATTGCTGCATTCTTTTCATCTGAAAAGGAAATACAAGCGGATTCCAGAGTAACTTCATAGCCAAAGTCACCTATCTAGTCCTAAGCGGCCAGAGCCAGAGACAGACCACGGCCATATCGACAGCCAAAGGCGAATGCTTCAGTTCCTCGCTTGTAAAAAAAGAAGTCTCCACCAGCGTGCGTCACACAAATATTAGTAGAGGTGCATCATCTGCATGTCCTGTATTCTGGTGTCCCCAAGGGGGCTACAAAGTTTTGATAATTGATTGTAAAATGTGTAAATTATGCTTAGGGGCATTCAAGTGGCCCCTAGTTTCGAGACAAATTATGGCCACTGATAACTCACGCTACAAAACTCTGAACACATAAACTTTATCATCACAACTTCAAAACATCTGCCTACTGAGTAGCTGTAGTCGGACGGGACAAAAATTTAGCAGGGAGGCGGGCATCAAGCATTCCAGCCATGCTTAGCTCCTCAGCTTCCTTACCGCGGGGCTTTCCCGGCCTTCTTCCCACCTTTCCCTCTCATGCCTTTCTGGCCACCCTTCCCCTTTGCGCCTTTGCCACCCTTCTTCCCTTTCTTCCCAGTACCACTGGCTCGCTTGTCCTTCTTCATCCGTGGATCCACCAACACCTTCCCTTTGCCAGCCCTCACCTGAACCCCCTTCTTTGCAACAACATACTCCTTCTGAGGCTTCTTTGGCATCGCCTTCCTGTAAATTTGGTCAATCATCTTCCTCTTTGATCGCTCGTTTATGTCATTTTGGTCTGCAATAGCATCTGCCTTTTGGCGTGCCTTGTCAAGTTTCTTCATGACAACACGCTTCTTCCGAGCCTTGGCCTCTGCGACCTTCTTGGATGGGCGGGCATCAATCTCCTTAAACTGAGCCCTCATCGCAGCTACTTCCTCACGTGTAACAGGCTTCATGGGCTGCCTATGCCTCTTTTCATCCTCAACAAACCAGTTGGGTAACCCTTCATCATCAAACATGTGCTTGTTGTAAGCATCATCAAGTATCTGCTCTCTCTGTTTCTTCCTCAGCATCTTCTTAGCATAGGCAAGTACTTCAGCCTTTTTGTAATCATCGAGATCATCCTCCGATTCATCAGAAGATGAAGATGAATCCTCTTCATTCCGGACAGGTTCTGCTGGTACAATCTCAAAATCATCTTGTTGCAGACGCTGTGCTTTTGCCACCTTTTCCTTTTTGCCAGTATCCATCTTCTTATTCCTCTGCAAACTCTCCTTTTCATCTTCAGTGTCACTCTGCTCAGTAACACTAGTTGCTGCTTCTGTGAACACATCCTGACTATACCATTGCTTTACAATCTGCTCTTTAGTTGGCCTCTGTTCATCTAGAGCTAACAGAAGGGGGTTGGTCTCCTGATCTCGATCTTCATCAAAATCTTGATCCATTTCAATATCACCATCATCTTCACCTCCCTAGTAATATTAAAATATATAAGAACATTAAAACTTTGCAACTGCTATTATTGTAGCCTAGACAACAAAAAAATCAAGATCATAAAACTTTACACCCTCTATTATTGTAAATTGTAACAAACAAACAAAAAAGAATTGCATAGCATTGTACAAGCCCTCTGGTTTGGCTGCCGTATT
This sequence comes from Eremochloa ophiuroides, assembly GCA_038502445.1. Taxonomy (NCBI): domain Eukaryota; kingdom Viridiplantae; phylum Streptophyta; class Magnoliopsida; order Poales; family Poaceae; genus Eremochloa; species Eremochloa ophiuroides. The sequence continues at coordinate 69,233,016 of JAHLJS010000008.1, read as the reverse complement.
ACCTCTAACAGGTCTGCATCGGCATCAGGATTGATTCGTTTCGCACGCTTGCGTTCTTGTTTTATTTCACCACCCTTTTTAGTTACAAAGCGCTCATAAGCTTCATCAAGCATCTCCTCAAGGTGGGCATCATACCTGATGTGAACAATGGTTGCTTACAAACTTTTCACATTACAGTTTTCCTTTTTAGAAATATAAGGATAGTTGATCACTTAATTCTGTGGTCCGATGGTGTGGATGTTCAAAAAATTACCTCTGTTGTTCCTCGTCAGAATCCATTTCCTCATCAGAGTCTTCAAGAGCTTGAGTATCCTCATTCTCACTGTCTCCAATTTCATCTTCCACATCAAGCTCTGCTGATTCAACAGCTTCAAGTTCTTTTCCACCCTAAAAAAGGAAAATGGATATAAAAAAACTTAAGAATTATATAATCCTGAACTAGCATGCTCTTTTTGATGCTTTTGCAACAAACCACAGGTAAAGATAGCACATACACAGCCCATTAGAAGTTTATACTTTACAGAAATCCAAAGAGCCAATCAAATTTGTTGGTGTGTTATAGCAAAAGTGAAGGCTGCTACATTTAGAAATTATTGCATGCAGGACAGGGAGGTGAGCTATCAGTACAAATTCTGAGGACAGGTAATGGCACAGAAACAAGCATGATACCTTAATAACACTAATAGAAAACAAGTCAGGATCGCCATAATCATCTCCTGTAGCATCAATCTGAATTCCTGTGGCCTTGCGTGCTTTATCCTGGAATGAAGAGACCCACATATCAGCATAAATCTCAAATCAACATAATAATGCAAAAATTGTATATGTATTTCATAATACCTTTGCCCAACGCTTTGACAAACGCTTTTTCTCTCTTTTTTTCTTTCTATCAATGACACTGGTCAATTCTTCCATTTCCTGTAGAAGTACATCATCATCCGTGACCTTTGTGTTCTCCACAGCATCATTGACCTTTGGGGTGACTTGTGAAGAATCTGACAGTGATTTTCTTAAGCGAATTCGCCATCTAACATGGTCATGCAATAGACATAAGATTATCCTCCGCACACCTCTACTTATAGACTTGTTTCGGTTATCGTAATAACTATTTAAATGAACGGAAATAAACCATATGGGAAAATAGAATGGCAGATAAGTTACTCACTTCAAGATATGCTTGAAACTATTTTTATCCAACAGAAGCAAGTCCTCACAGAAATTTTTTATCTGGCATAAACCAAATAATCAGCCGTAAGTACCTATACTAGAATAGATGGAAAGATAAGCTGTGCAGTATGCTTAGCACAGGCATCAGTTCCTCACCTCATCTGTTGTAAGCTCATGATTCTTTATGGGCAGGGATTCTGGATTATCAAAAGAAATTTCAGTGTGAGAGCCCAAAAACTCCAGTGGCGCCTGGGCATCAGACCATATAAAGTCTGATGCCCAACCAACTTTCCGCAATGTTGTATTCCCTTCTTCATACCTACATACAAGTTATTGATATTAGTGTATATCAATCTATTGTGCCATATTGTTCACCAAAGAGGGCTTTGTATAACAAAAACTTAGAGCTAACATCTTCTACAGGTAGCTTCCACCGAAGTTTTTCAACATAGGAAGAACAGCATATGCCTTTTAACAAACCCAGCTCCAAGACTGGGTAAGGAAAAGGGTTGTTATAGGCTTGGTAAACCACATAAACACCCACTCACTCTTGTGCAAATAAAAACATGAGAAAAAATTGCAGCCGTAAGTGCAGTGAGCCAACGTAAACACCCACATAGTCTTATGAACATAAACACTCTTAACGATGCACCATACATAAACACCCAGTACTGGTGTTTTTGTTGAACAAATTCTACAGATTGTTAATTTGCGATGCACTTATTTACATGTGAGCAGAATAAGGATGCACGAAAACAGGCTGTTATAAACTTATAATGAACATAAGAAGTGGTTATCTAATGTGAGAACTGAGAACAGATATAGGTAGAACATTATACTCCACAATGATGTAAACACTGCTAATCATGCTCAATTATATTATAGATATAAAAAAGATGTATACTTTCAGAAGAGGAAAAGGAAAACAAGCAGGCAGACTCCAGCAATGATGTGACGAGGGGCCTACCCATCACGGTGTCTCTTTTTCCTACCATCCATAACATCCCTAGCCTGCAGAGAACAAAGCATTTCCAAAATCAACGTATGCTAGCAGAAGAAAGGAAAAAGAAAACTAGACAGATGATTCAGACACGTGACTCAACATACTTTGATCTGTTCTGGAACCACACTGAACAAGTGCTTTATATCAAGAAGTTCTGGTTGAATTTTTGCAGGAGCCTTGTACTTCAGGCAGATGATATAAATTTCAGCAGAAGTAGACCGACTTGCCGTAGGTTTAGTCGCCTCAACCTTCTCAAACAACTGCAAGCCGAGATGATACTTGATGTTTCAATTAACCAAATACGAAAAATATAAAAAAAATATCACAACACATTTATTGAATACACACACCTGTTTAAGACAGTACATAATAGCGTTGTAATCTTGAGACCTAAAAACCTGTTGAAGAAAAAGAACAGTTGATTAAACGTGTATTGAAATGAAAACAACGAAAAGTAATTTAAAACTGACGTAAAGCTGATTCAACAACTGAAGGAGATGAGTGAATTAAACACATGACAACTCTGTAGGCCCTGTTTGCATGCCCATGAATTGAGGGGGATACATGGGCATCCAAACAAGGCCGTAAGGTATTAACTGTCAAGACCACTCAATATGTCAAAAGAATGGATACTGCTTCACTGCTTGTGCAATACAGAACCACTATGAACCCTAGGTACGCTAGCTAATAAGGAGCACAAAACATAACACCTGCCTATAGGGATGAAAATGTCAAGATATCTTGCTGCCAGCTAATAATTCAGGACATATATTTATAGTGTATTTTCAAAGAAGATACTTTGCATTCACATATTAGAAGAAAAATAAGCATCATGCTGAATTGTTAACTGAATCCAATGCAGAGAGCCGACTGCAACATTGAGCATTCGTCTTCTGTGGAATCCTTTACCTTCGTGATGAAGGCGCCCTTGGGAGCGAGGAACATGGTAGCGAGGCGCAGTGCGTCAATGACTAGCGCCGACTGCGACGTGGCCTCCTGAGCCCAGGCACCACCGACGTTGGGCGACCCGTCGTGGAGCACGACGTCGAAGGCGGAGACGCCGTTGGAGTCCATGAGCCTCCGTACCGCGGCGCGGCACTTGGTGGTGGTGATGTCCTCGGTGAGCGAGTGGGCCCCGCGGATGGGGCGGATGGGGACGAGGTCGACTCCGACGACGAAGGCTCCCACGGGGGCATGGTTGACGGCCACCTGGACCCACCCTCCCGGCGCGGCACAGAGGTCGAGCACCGAGCGCGCCGTCGGGAGGAAGCGGAACCGCGCGTCCAGCTGGAGCAGCTTGAACGCCGCACGACTCCGGTACCCTTGCTCCTTGGCGAGGTGGTAGAACTTGTCCTGACGCTGCTTCCCCTTCGCCTTGCCCATCTCCGCCGCCGCCGACGAGACTTCCCAGCGAGGGGATGGGGGGCTAGGGTTTTGGAGATGGTTTTGCTCCGCGCTCCAGCGGCGGTTAGGTGCTTGCTGCTCTGGTCGTTTTTGTTCGGCAGGGTTCCGTGGCGGGTAGGCCGTGACCAGCTCATGGGCCTAGGCCTTTTTTTTGAGGGATGGGCCTAGGCCTTTTAGTTGTATGGGCCTCAGGAAATGGGCCGAAAATTGTCTCATCGCTTTGCCTTCTCTTTTCTTATCCCCAGTGGCGGACGCAGTCTGCACTCTCGCGCTCTGCACTCTCGCAGGATGGAGCTTGGCCTCGCGCTCCGGCTCGTCGCGCCGCCGCCGCCGCCGTGTCTCTCCCGTAGAGCTCTTTCCCTTCCGCCGGATTTTATTTCCCTATGTGTGCTGCGAGGAAGACGCGTCCGCGCCTCGAGACTGAAGCATGGAGCTGGGGCTGTGTGCAATGCGATTCTGACCTACTCAGGAGTGGAAGAGGAGATGGTGGGAGAAGAAGTGGGAGAGGAGGAGGCTGAACCGACGGTGAGCACGAGGCCGCGCCTGGAGCTCATCGAGAAGCCGGACCGGAGCCTGGCGCTGCTGGATGAGTACGAGTCGGAGGAACTGAGCACCTCTCTTTGCGCCAATCACCGCAGCGGTTAGGCTTCTCACTTCTGTGCTTCTGAGTTTGAAATTAGTCGGGTTTAGTATTGATTAAGCTTAGGAATTGAGGTCGTCCACTTTGTTCTAAACTTTATTAGCCAAATTTCGTCCTAGTTCTTAAAGTAAAATTAAGGAGCTTCCAAAGTTGCAATGCGCAGAGCATTTTCGTCAAAATTGCGAAGTGGAAATTGATCCGTATTTAATGATTGGCTTACTGATACGGTGTCTCCTCAGGCTATGTTGCTGTATTGGGGAAGCCAAATGTTGGCAAGAGCACCCTTATAAACCAAATGGTTGGTCAGAAACTTTCAATTGTAACAGATAAACCGCAAACTACAAGACATCGCATTCTTGGTATATGTTCTGAACCAGAGTACCAGGTATCAGAATTTAATTCAGTTCAATGCAAATTAGATCCTCGGAAGTTTGTGGCTCCATTACCATCAAAGGGAATCATGTTGCTTTGCACTGCTAATCTGAGTTATCATTTAGTTTGCAGATTATACTTTATGACACTCCTGGTGTTATTAAAAAAGAGATGCATAAGCTGGACAGTATGATGATGAAGAATGTTAGGAGCGCTATCGGCAGCGCTGACTGTGTGCTTGTTGTTGCTGATGCTTGCAAAGCACCTGAAAAGGTATTGCCAGCACCCAGCAGTACTAAGAAAGAAAGTAATCCATCCTGACATTCAACCGTTTTACCTTACATCTTGTAAGTTTTGAGATTTTAGATTGATGAAATGCTTGAAGAAGGTGTGGGAAACAAAGACATTGGACTTCCTGTGCTACTGGTATTGAACAAGAAAGATCTCATAAAACCCGGAGAAATCGCAAAGAAACTTGAGGTACGAAGCTGATATAATTTTGAAAGGTGTTTCCCTGTTTCTTTTGTGCTTTCCTCTGCTTGCAGTTGGCATTGATTTCTGAAAAAAAAAAAACTTTTGACAGTGGTACCAAAAGTTTACTAATGTTGATGACGTTATACCAATAAGTGCTAAATTTGGTCATGGGGTGGATGATATCAAGGAGTGGATATTGTCAAAGCTCCCCCTGGGTCCTGCTTACTACCCCAAGGTATTGGTACAAATCATTCATATTTTTCTAATGGCATCTCCGCCTGTGCTTTGTTTACCTTTAAATGCCATTGACTGTCCTCGTATTTTATAAACAGAGAGAGTCAGGTTCGATGCCGAGAACATTTTAGCTTTTTTTGTCTGTGTGGTCAAGAGTGTGCTCCTGAATATCATTAGAGTTGAACTTGATGTGCCCATTCCAATGTTGAGTCAGACAAATCTTGTGCTGAATCTTAGTTTGATGGATGGAGGCACGGTATCATCTTTTTTGCAGATGGCTTGGTAGTTTGCTTTTTCCAGTTTTGGTGAACCGTACAATGTGAACTTGAAACTGCTAATGTATGAATGAGAACGAAATGATACTATGTCCCTGCTAGGCTGTTAGAAATCAGTTGTGAAGAAATATTTTCTTGAAGACCAGAGATTAGGAACTTCCGCAGCATGTTTTTACTTTGTATAGATGATGCTAAATATTAAGTTTACACCTTTTAAATACATTGTTATCATCCTCTCTGTTGCCCTGTGGTTTATCTCGTAAACCCGCGTATGCTCTGTAATATTATTCCTCAATTGGACCCATCTATTTTTTTGTTAGATGCGGTACCACATTGGATGATTTGAGATTAATAAGCATGTGGTTCACGGTTCACCGTGTTTCAGGATATAGCTAGTGAACACCCTGAGAGATTTTTTGTTGGTGAAATAGTGAGGGAAAAGATTTTTGTTCAATACAGACAGGAAATTCCTTATTCATGCCAGGTATATGTTCTGGCGTTTTCCCTACAAGTTTAATGTACCATACTCTCCATTTTGCTAACCTTTATTTGATTTTTTTTTTCTTCGGTGACAGGTTAATGTCGTCAGTTACAAAAGTAGGCCTAGTGCCAAGGACTTCATTCAAGTTGAGATACTTGTTGAGAAAGAATCACAAAGAAGCATTATACTAGGGAAGGTAAAAAATGTTAACAATAACATAACTATAGAAGATGTGGGCCGTGTTTTTCCTGGATATTTGAGATACATGAGACAGAAGTTAGACTTTTTTTCCAATCTAAGATTCAATCTATTATAAAGAAAGGAATTAGGCCAAGAATTTCCGGGTTGTGTTGTCTCATGTCTAATAGCAAAACATTCCCTGAACATGTCCGATTGATGCAGGATGGCAAAGCCATAAAGATGTTGGCAACCGCATCAAGGCTTGACATCGAGGATTTCCTACAAAAGAAAGTCTTTCTCGAGGTTTACATCTTCACTTTTTGTGGTCGTGTGGACTTACCATCTCCTGCTGCAACGCAACTATCGTGGAGAAGTTTCTATCTAACAGTAATGCATGACTCCTTCATTGTACAGATAGAGGTCAAAGTGAAGGAAAACTGGCGGCAAGACGAGCGCCTTCTGAAGCGGTATGGCTATGGCGGTGAGATCCAAGCACTGTGACTTTGACCCCAGGAGGATGCGCTATCACTGTCAGCTTCCACGAGCATAGAATGACTTTCCTTTTCCTTTTTTGTTTCTTCTCTTCTGTTGTTGGCAATGCGAGTGAGTATAGCAGTTAACCGAGTGTTGGACACAAAGGAGATAAGCAGCCGGTGCACGCCCCTTGGGAACCAAAGGAATATATCTATGTGGGTATATGTAACTATTCATCTCAAAAAAAAAACACTGGAGCAGCAAGTTGCGGTTTTAATTCGTGCCGCGTGCATCGAGCCATCAGAATCATATCTGCACAAAGCCGTCGGAGAAACGCAGAATTCCCACTGATATTTGAAGTTTGAACCATCCAGGCAAGGCTTCAGGAAGATGCTGGGTTGTGAAATGCCTTCTTTCAAGCGCTTTGCAAGCGTTTCTGAATTTTTTTTTTTTAGGGTAGTGTTTGAGCCTGCAGCTTCGTAGGCTGTTACCAAAGGTAACTCGTGACTTGAGATACTCCTAGTCTTGAATCTTTATTTGTGTTTGTTTTTTGCCCTATGAAATTGGAGATTCTGGATTGAGTATTCCGTGTTGTTTTCAACTGGAAAGGGAGTATATATTGTTTTGAAATTAGTAGATTATTGTCCTGTTGGATTTTAAAAGAAGAATATATTATTCTGTAACTTTTTGTGTACAGAGATGTCTTGATTGGTTCTTGAAATTTTGCTGACGTTCAAGTTTCAGGGTACTAGTAACAGGGCGCGCGCCTTCACACTGCTCGTGCACAAACAATTCTGAATGGTTTAGGAAATAGTATAGCAGTGACTAAAATCATGGTTGTTTTTATATTAGAGACGATCATATATAAAGTTTTAAGTTTTAGTTTAGCTTTATATGTTTCTGGGTCTAAAAGTAGTATTCAGATTAACGTAGAGATTATCATAACCTAACAGTCATGTTACAGAAGACACTGTTCTCAATACACAGCAGAATGACTATGAAGTGCACAGCAGCTCTCTAAACTCTCAATTTCAGCATCTCAAGATCAATACCTAGATTGTGGGAAATGGCTGAATATATCTCAAACAAGCTGTAAGCTACAAAAACTTGCTGAAGCAAGAACAGCGCTGCATAATTCAGAATAAGACCCCAGTACATGCTATGAAGTAATTACTTGCTGAAAGACAGCAGCTCCATGTGCACTAATCGAGAAGAAGATATAGTTGAGAGAGGCAACAAAAGGACATCCAAAATCAGCAGCACTATTTAACAGGCGCAGGGGAATCCTATTCATTGACAGAGCTCTCGGCTTGTTTGGGAAGCAGAGTGTCATCCTAGACCGAAGTTCCTAGAAGAGAGCAATCAACACGCAGGTTCAGCAAGGATTTTGATAGGTTGTAGAGAACTGATGTGGGATTAGCAAACTTGTCCTGACGTGCCTTCTTTCTTGGTGATGCCTTCTGTTCAAGTGGAAGAAGCACCGGAAGCAACACAGAGTCAAAAGAGGATAGGAAGTTGCATATTTAATTCTGTTTTTTTACAAGCATGCTATGACCGTGCACTTTATAAATGATGTGTTTCAGTTCATAAAGTGACAGGGTTTCTGGATCCAACTATGTAAAAACTAATAATTAGAGTTCCTAAAACTGACGGCGATGATATTAGTTACACATCAAACTAACTGATATTTGGTTTGGTACACACTCACCATGGATTGATAAGATTCCATGTTATAGCAAAGAAATCTGGCACATTGAACAATACATTTAGATCTGAACTAAGTCAAGCTCAGTCTTAGGTAATATCAATGCAAGCAATCAGAAGGAACATCAAAAGTTTCTGAGCTTACCTTCATGGAGGCGAGGTCTGGTTATAGCTGTAACCAGAATCTGAAACTCTACTCGGAAAGAAATTAGTATTAGTAGGCAGCAGCATTAGCAGCACCAAGAGTAGTATGGTTCCTTCGTGCTACAGGTTCGTACAGGCGATCATGCAGTACCAGATGTTAGAATTCGGAAGGTGTCAACCTAAGTCCGGGAAAGAGTTTCATATGAGAAGGTAACATAATAGGAAATTTGGTTACATATAAAAAAAGCAAAGGATTTTATGTCATAAGGTAACATAACATGTGGTAACTGAATAGCAGAAAAGAGATTACTCTTTGAAGATTGGTCACACTTAGCGCTTGTTGCTCCAAATGGTTGCATGAGATCTTCCCTCATTGCTACCATATTCATTTTCTGGCAGTACCTTGGAAGAGCCAAATATATAGTGTGGTCTATATCCAATAAGCAACAATATATCAGCAATGGAGTTTCACCCAAGCAAGAAAAAAAATGAAGGATCATACTGTCCTCCTAGGTATTTATCTTAGTCATCTAAAAATTCCCCAAAAAGAACTCATTTGCTTGCAACACTATATATAGTCATATAGAAACATTCTCACATGTACAAACTATTTTTCGATGAATCTAGAGATTATCTGAACATTTGTATCAGATTCATCAGAAAATGCCAAGGGCTCCATTTATATTGCCCTTGCCATACTATAGCTGTAGATCAATTCTAAAATTTAGCTATTTAGCAAGAACAGAAAATGTATACCATAGTAAAGGTGATCATCATTGTATGCCAAAGTGCTTCAATTTAATAAGAATAGAAAAATACAAATCATAGTAACGGTGATCATCATTGCATATATCAGTGACCCAGTTTAGTAAGAACATAAAAGAGGATCATAGATATTATGATGATCATACTGCATATTCTCAGAAAAAGGAAACATAAATATAATGGTGATCATAAAAGTATGCACATCAATGACATTGACATATGCTTGTCATCAGCACGGGCATATGTTCAGAAATAAATTTATCATCAAGGTGTCCTTACATTATGAAACGGAATTTTCAGGAGCACCTCAATTACCGTTGTCATGTATTCAGGGTAAGTGCCCTCCGCAATCCAGGTAGCATCATCTCATGCAAAGGAATACCAAATTCAAAGAAGATCAAAACAAACCAGACCAAAACAAATTAGGCATTCTATGTGACTGTACCGAATATGGCACCACCATCTTGCAGCTATGGGGAACCTGCTCTCCTTTTGCTGTCACCATCGATTTGTTTATACCAATCATCAAACAAGAAAATAAACAATATGCCTTCAAAAACTGAGTAGAAGTGCCGAATCATTGAAACTAATCAGATCATATAGCCAACACAATATAGGTATGGAGTATGATGTATGAACACCATCTCATAATTAAAGTGCATGGTCTCACCAAAACATGCAGGGCAATAGAAGAAAGCACTAACACAGTTTGGGGAAAAACATTAATGGCTCACGATAATAGAAAAAAATTGTAAAGTGGTGGCTACGTTTAGATTATTCGCCTTTACCCACTATATCCTGCTTCCCTTAGAAACCATCTGGACTAAAATGCATGCATGAATTCGGTACATGATGATACACTTTGTAGCTCATTTTTAAAGCTTAATTTAGATTTAGAAATCACGAAGACGGTAAAATCCCAGCTAAATACATATCTGTAAACTTAGTGGAAAACATAAGAGGAATCTAGCTCTGTTTACCAAGTTCATACCTTGCAAAACAAAGTGAAGAGGAAAATTAAAATAGAAAATATATACATAGCTTTGGTGCCACATTTATGGAAATCCTTGTCCTTGCAACTCAAACCATCCTGCAAACCAGACCATTGTATGTATCGGATGGACAACACAGTTTACATTAATCAAGAGAAAGCGAAGCATCCCAAGCGATCTCTTTTCCATAGCAAAGAATGTCTTCAAAAGTATTATTCTGTCCTAGCCTAAATCAGTCGTGGAATTAGAAATCTGATAATGTCATGAATGTAATTAAAAATAGAGTTTGAGAACTAACCTTGATCACTTTTTTCTGAAAAGGAGGATATTTTTCTGGCCCTTGATCTGGTCATTTAACCTAACATGTACTTGACAAGCATCACCATGAACAGTAGACAATTCCTCTTGCTTGGATCAGCTCATGGCATTCTTTCCAACTGAAGAATACCCTACTGCAGTGGCCATGAGTCATAATTGCATTATGAGAGTAAATAAGAGAGTGGAATGAGATGGATAGGAAAGACATCATTGGCCATGGAGTGTGCTCAGTAATACAACCAACAAGCTATGTAAATTGAAGACATCACTGACAATTGACTTATGTTCAGCAACAACAAAAACAATTCCATTGTCTCAATCTAAAAAATGTTCATCATTGCACAGCCCCAAAACCTTAGTCCAGAACATAAGAATAAAGAATGCAAAATTTTTAGAAGAGAACGCCCGGAGCAAATGCACCCATAGCACAGCCACGATAGTAAAAATTTTGTTACCATTCTGATTGGCATCGTGCGGTGGCGAATGGTGCTAGGGCACTACTCCCCAAAAACAATGGCCAATATGTTATGGTGATCATCATTGCATATGCCAAAGTACTTTAATATTAACATAATAGAAAGAGAGAATTCGTTTGTAGTACAATCCGGCAGGTGATAATCCTAGTCATCGGGCGGGGTGATCCAACAGCGAAAAATTTTACGGACGACGTGGCTGGTGGTTCTGCTCGTGGAGCAGCCGCGCCATATAGAGAGGAATGGAGATCATAGCAATAATGATCTTGACTGCATATGCCATAACACGAGAATATACTCAACTTAAATGAAAAAAAATAATGCCATGGAGATATCTTCAGATAAAAAGTATGCACATCATAGGCATTGGCATATGTCTAGATTGAAATATCTTTAATTTATCATCAGCACTGGCATACGCTCAGAAATAATTCATCCCTAATCAGTCATTTGGTCAGGAAAAATTCATCCCCATACATTCATTTGCCCAGGTTTAAAAGACCATAGGATCAGCACACAAATATGTTCTCTAAATTTTATTGCTGGCTCAGGAAGTTCTCGATTGCTGTTGCAACATCACGACATGCTCACATAAATTCAGGGATGCAGCTATGAAACGAAAGCTGAGAAAGCAACGTTAGCACAAACAGATGACAAGATCCAGAACGAAGTGGAGAGATGGATAGGAATTAGGGCATTAATCTGTGCAAGAAAGAAGGGGATCTGGGAAAAACATTAGCAAACTATAGGTGCGCACGAATCCTTCTTTGAAGACACAAAATTGGATCTCATGAGATGTGCATCACATCTGCAGAAAATCAAGACAGAGAATTGGAGGAGGCATTTGCCTTTGCCCTGCGCCCAACCATCATACCTTTTAAATTTGTGTGAGGGGGCGAATGGAGGAGAGCGTGTCCACCCACAGCACAGCATAGCCACGCCGGGTGCGAGGTCGGCCCGCGCCGCCACCGTCTGGGGCCCCTCCGGTGCTCCTGCTGCGCCGCCACGCTGCGCGCTCAGCCGCGCCGGCGGCACGCTTGCCCAACAATGCCGCGCTGCCTCCGTGTGGACCACTGGAGCACACACACGCCGGAACACAAACAAGAGAAATCGTAGAGAGAGAGGATGGGAAAAAAGGGAAGGATGAGATAGAAAGAACCTCGACGCGGAGTCGGTGAAGCACACGTCGGAGCACCCGTGATGCCCACACCTGGGCTCACCCGCGCCACCGCACCGCGCCACCGCACCATGGCAGCGGTGGCCGGTTGGCCCCCATGGCGGCCGTGGTGCCGTGCCGGACCCGCGGCGCCGCAACGACGCCCTGAGGGGGCGCGCTCGCCCAGTGCCGCCGCACCACCGCGCCTGGGTTGTCGGCACGCGCCACCACGCTCGGCCAGCAAGGCGGCCGTGGGGGCGCGCTCGCCCCGCAACCCGGCCGTGGCGGCGCCGCACGGACGCCCCGAGGCAGCGCGCTCGCCCAGCGCCGCCGAGCCGGGGGCCGCTGTCGCGCCGCTGCGCCTGTGCCAGCACAGGATGAGGGAGAAGGGGAGAGAGAGAGAGAGAGGGGAAGAGTAGATCTAGGATTACGGAGGAGAGTGCGAGATATTTTGGCTGTCGCTCGAAGTGTGTGGAAGGAGCGCGAGGTAGAAGCCAAGTATTTATTTGTTGCTCGTAGATTCTGAGGAGAAGCTAGACCATAAAAAAACAATAGAGAAGGAGCCGGAGAAGCTGTGAAGATCAGGAAGAATCTGTTTGCAGTAGAATCCGGTAGCGATAATCCTAGCCATCGAGTGGGGCGATCCAACGGTGAAAATTTTTAGGGACGACGTGGCCGGTGGTTCTCCCAGAGGAACAGGCCAACCTTGTCTGGGTAAATGCACCACCGGTGAGTTATACGCTCAACTTGTCTCTTACTTAAAAACAATTGTTTAGGCACTACAACAATAGCGGCTTTTGCAGTGACTGCGAGCCATCGCTCACTGCTTATATATTCTCTTTGAGCGGAGCCATCGTTAGTTGGTATCTGGCCAGTTGCTTGATGCTATCACCAAGTAGCTCGGATTCAGTGGCAGCCTCTGCATCAGCCTGATTCCAAATCTTTAACGCAAAAAAGCTTGATCAGATTCTACTCTGATCGTCAAGTTGAGGAATGCGAATCTTTGGCGGTCTCTGCATCTCAATGTTTGGGATTCAAAGTGCTGCATTCTTTTCATCTGATAAGGAGATGCAAGCGGATTCCAGAGGAACCCAATATCCAAGTCACCTATCTAGTACAAAGCAGCCCAAGCCAAACACAAACCACGGCCATCTTCGACACCCAAAGGCGAATTCTTCAGTTTCTCATTTAATAAGTCTAGATGCAACTTTGGAAGACTAATGTTTCCCGAGTAAATATTTACATATGTAAATATATGGTGCATTAAGGTTGTTTTTAGCCCAAGGATGATCTCTGTTATATATTTTGCATTTTTTGCAATAAAGAAATTTACAGGATATTGCCTATTTTGGGACTAAAAACATAAAGGTACTAAATATGGTACCATGGTTTGGAACATTTCATAACCTTATCATGGTGACCATGTATATTATAGTCGGTGTCCAGTTAGCGCCGCTGCGCCTTAAAAAGATCGATGCCATTGGTATTTTGGCAGTGAGTGCCAGTGGAACGCAGGATGCTAGACAACACGCGGGGTTAGATTAGTGAAGGTCTGCACCATGCATGGGTGCCATTGTTCGGGTGCATGAAAAATTGAAAATGCCAAAGGAGGTGGCGAGGTGCGACCAGTGAATGCATGCATGCCACCAACGTCGATGGTAGGGGACGAGGTGGTGCCACATCAAAGAGATAAAAGTGGCATCAATCAATTAATTTAACATGTTATCCAAGTCGATGAATTTTGCATGTTATGGGTTCGCTATAGAGTGCCAACCATTGATACAACATGAAATTGATTAGTGGCAACGATGAACGATTGCGTATAAAACAGTTACTAATGTCTAGTCTAATCTTAATGAGATCACACCTGAAGAGGTGTCTGTTTCATAACACACACCGCCGTCGCCCATCCCCATTGCCCTCGAACCGCCGGCCACCACCTAGCCCTCGCTACACCCTGCCAGTCTCTGCACCATTTCACTGTTCTGGATGATACTCTGATACATCTCGATATTTTATACTTTAGCAAATTCTCATGGAAACGTTTCAAATCTAGATTCTCGTGAAAAGAAAGAAACATTGCTCTAATAAATCAAAAATCACTTTAGCTAGCTCTCTGGATTCTTCAAATTAGAACTAGAAATCAGGAGAAACCAGGTTTTTGTTGTTTCTCTAGACCAGCAAAAAAAGGAGAATCAGTTCCAAGTGATTTTTGGCAGCGATTCTAGTGATTTTACTGAAAATTCCTTGCAGCCAAAATGACCCTCAACTACACCCCAACCCATCTACATCGTTTGTGGCCCGAATGGCAACCATCGCTGTTTCGATACCACATGATCCTACACAACGTGTTAAAAAAACACGTCTCCAAAAACACAGCATGCATAGTAGTGCAATATGCTTCTGCCACCAACATGATTATGCTACCATAAACTATTGACTAGAATAATTGAAATGGAAAAGGAAAAAAAAAGGATTTTCCAGGTTATGTTATTGCGTTGACAAAAATCTCTACCATTTCTTCATGTTCTCTATTACAATAGCAACCTATGATATCCAAAGCATGCATATCATGGGTTCCTCCAGGATGGCATCTGATGGAGGACCTCATGTACAAAGAGATCTTGCAACTCCAAGTATCTATCTCTCCACTCTGTTCCCTGTTGGTTTGGAGTGCCATTCTGAGCATTCATCCCAAAATCAAATATCCTGGAAGAACCACCGTGCTTCTGGACCCCATAAAAAAACATAACATGAAACATAAAGAAATATGAAAATGAAACTTGCAAGATGTCTGGCACCAAATGAAAGACAAAGCAAAATCACCCAACCTGAAGCTCATCCAAGTAGCGCTCCATAAAAATGGAGGTTTTATTTCCAGGAATTGGAACATCATTTTCAGGCCGAGGAAGAACAACTGCTCGCCGTTCAGCCTCCCCATTTGCTGAGCAAACTTTGCGTAATGGTTGTAGCGGTGGCAGATTTACGCGTTGTGGCGTTACTATCAGAACATTGGTTACTGGACCTGACAAACAATAACATTATCAAAGCTCAGTGGTACTGCAGATCAGGGAAAAAAGGAAACAAGAGCATGATTCACGAACTATATACAAAAGGTGCAGCATTGTGATATTTTTTTAAAAAATGGCCATAGAATAGTCTTAACCTCAGTTTTAGAGATATGTAAGCTAATGGCGAAGAAGACTAACAAGAAACCTGCACCATGAATCATGAAAGTTGACTGTGTAAACACACGGTCACAGAGACATACTTTAGCAGTCCAGAGTTCATGTTTCAATTATAATCAAAACGCCCATAGAACTTCCCTCAAAAAAAGAATTCTCACAGAACTAAGAAGAGTAATTTAGGATTGATTGACGGAACTCAGCCTAGGTAAAGTATTACCATTCACCTAACATAAGGAAATGTATTAATGGTGCCTTTAATGACAGTGAAAAAACAAAAAGAAACATCTTTTGCCTATTAAGTGTCCAGGAAAATATGTGATCCTTAGGTTTCCCTGGGAAGAAAGTTCTACTGGTCAATGGAGTAGGCTCACAACACAACCACATATTCAGAGCATAAGAGTGTCCAACGTAAGAATTAAGTTTTCAAATATTGCACTCAGTTTTCTAAAGTCAAGGCAAGTTTTCAGTATGAATATAGCCTTTTTAATATAAAATAAGAGTATAACCTTGGGAGTGTTTGAATTTTCGGGTCACCTGCTGACATCTAGTATCCCACACCCGAACATTACCATCCTCAGATCCAGAGACAAGTAGAAGTCCATCTGTGCTTGATGCTAAGCTTGTTACTGCCTTGCTGGATCAGTAAAAAAAATACCAGAGTCAACTTAATACATCTCACCACACAAATGTGGAATTTGACACTTGAAGCAGCCTATATTAAACAGAGAAATAGTTGCAGATAAATTTATTTAGATAATGCATTGAATAACATGCACTGCTAACAACAGTGCAGATCAATGACTAATCATTACCCAAAAAATAACCTATCATCGATCCTATCTGTAGTTTCTAAGCAGCGAATAACGGAGAAACAAATAAATAAATAAATAAAAAGAGGATGAGAATTCCTTTTGATTGAAGTTAATTAGGGTGCATTTGGTGGAACTCCTTGGAGCAGCTTCTTCATGAGAATAACTCCAGCTCTGCCAAATGCCAAAATTTGGCACAGCTTCTTAGGGGAATCTAGTGAATCACTCCCTCATTTAGGGACTTTGTAATAGGATGAACACCAATGGCTTTCGTAGTTTATTAAACAATTGAGAATATTGACATGGGCAGGCTAGACGTCTGGACCATGTAAGAGAATGTCTGATTATTTTTGTAAGAAGCGTTCCCGGAAGGGGAGGTGGCGGGTTTGGCGGGGCAGGGTATGGGGGCCCAGCCGAGGCTCGCGCCTCCCTCTGGTGGCGTGGCTGGCCAAGGCCTGGCCAGTCTGTGCCTTCACCTCGGGCCCGTATAGAAAATGTATTAATATTTATTAATTATTTGATTTCGTCATTAGTTATTATTGTCTGGATATAATGATTCTTTAAATCGTATTCAATTTCCAGTAAGAAAATATGTGAAAACTCCAATTCAAACGACCCATTTCCTTTCATGAACCACTGCAAATAATATCCTTGCAAATGAAGTTACCCTAAGGCTGTGCAGAATGTACATGACTACATGTTGCCTGTTCGATCCCTGGCTACATTCCTAATGTGTTGACAAAGAAAAGAATTTTCATGTTGCCAACTAAATTCCAAGGTGCGTTATCAATATTATTTTAATGTAATGTCTTTTAATGTAATGTCACTAGATAAAGATCTATGATTTCCGCTATTCCTTTTTGCATCTTACTCTATCCCTCTACCCATCAATCAGAGTAGATGCAACATGGATGTCCTAGCAATTCAATTTTTATTCATTCAAGTCTAAAGTAAAGGTTGAAGATATTAAGCCTTGTCAAAGCTGGAAACCATGCCCTTGTATGCACTTCCTATGGGTAAATATAGCAGGTCATGCTCTTTTAAGTGATGAACAATTATCTCATGGAATTTCATGATACTATATAATTCACAGCAATAATTTTCAAGAATCAGACGAAAAGCTAGGTCAGGCAAACCTGTGGTCATCCAATGCGCCCAGAATAGTTGACTCATCACTACCATGAAAACTGAGATCAACACCCATAGCAGTAATATATATCTTTCCATCTCTACCACCAGCATAGAAAATATGACTTCTTGGGTCTAGTGCTACAGAACCAATGCTAGTAGGAAATGAAATGCTTCTTAGCATCCTACCCTCAGATAAGCTCCAAATCTGCCGATTAGAACAAATGCCATTAGAATATGTAGCCGAAGATGCTACTCCCTCCGATTCCAAATCTAGGTCGTTTAGGACACTGACAATCTCCAATATGACACTTTGCCTTGTAATGTCTGTTAAAATATACCATTTATATAGTGAAATATATATTATGGAAGTATTTTTTTTTCCCGTGATAATTATAGTCACATCAATCATATGTTGTCAATCTATGTAACTTATCATGCTTATATAATCCAAGTTAATAAAGTTTGCCCAGATATGATCCTAAAACAACCTAAATTTGGAATCGGTGGTAGTACTAGTTAAGATATAAATAAGAGTGGCTAATGAGAACAAGAACAAATAAATAACTGCATATCAAAACATTCAATTAAAAAAAGAAGAAGAGTTGAGTTGCACACACTTTGCAGGTTCGATCCTCTGAAGAAGATACAGCAATTGCACCAAGAATACAAGCAATATCGGTTACAGGCAGTGCATGCTGACTGAAACTATACAAGTATGGTGTCTGGACCTCCAGCCTTGACTGCTCATCAAGCATCCTGCAACCGTACAACCAAACCCAATGAACACTATACAAAAATAGTTTGACCAATTTTACAACACAAAACAAACATACGTGATGAGATCCCAAACTTTAATACTTCCATCCTCCGACCCAGAGACAAGCAAATAGTCATACAGCGCGAGGCACGTAACAGCACGATAGTGCGCATGCCATGTGTGGAGAAGCTCTCCAGTAGACACCTATAAACCAGCATACGATGGCTCAGATAAATAGCTTAGACAATGTTCAAATTTAACCAGAAAAGTGCTGGATGGATCAGATTCAGATATATAGCATAAACTGCAGACAGCAACCAATCTCATAGGCACATGAGATAACAGCAAACAGAGGAAAGGACATAATTAGTTACCTAATATTGTACCTATGAAAATACACCGAGTAAACATGTCACATATTGACACATCTTTGAGAGAAAACAAAGGATTACAATGTGTTTCTGCTTAAGTAATTGTAAAACACCAATTCTCAAGTAGAAAAAAGGAAGGAGAAAAAACACATCAAGACGTTACAGAAAATGTCTTCAGGTGCTAACCGGCATTTGATCATGGAACTTTAAACTGGTGCATGCACAAATGCCGACAGCATAGTTTCTAATGATCACAGTGAGCTTCTAGCACAAAACGCACAAATTATTAACCTGTGGCATAGTATTTAGCTTCTAAAACTGCCAGGTTATTAAGTAATAGAGAGAACACTAACGCAAAATAAAACATACATTCGTTCACCACCCCATACAGTGCAGCTACGGGGAAAAAAATGTTCTACTGCAAGAAATCTAACAAAGTTTATCGTAAATATATTTCATTTCAGAACTAAATAACCCCCAAGTATTCTTGATATTCGCAAAAAAAAAAAAAAATGAAGACCCTGGTCCAAATTTTGATTAGTCACCACCAGGGGCATCCACTTCACACCACCTTGAGCTCAGTAATAACCAATCAAAAACACTGGAAACATTCCACATCAACCTCAAACGACACCACACCAAGCATCCAACATTCCAACAACACATAACAGTTTCAACACATCACAAAGAAAGCACAATGCCCTTTTATCTCAAAAAAAAAAAAAAAAAAGAAAGAGAGAGAAAGCACAATGCCCTCACCTCCCAAAGGAACATATTGCCATTGCTGCCACCGCCGATGAGGTAGCTCCCCTCCTGATCGGCGATAAGTGCGCGGATCGGCTCAGCAGGAAAGCTCTTGACGGCCCCTTGCGGCTGCAATCGAAACCAAGAAACGGCTCGGGGTCATGGTTCGGAGTTCAAGAGCGCCGTACGGGGTTTTATGTAGAGCGTGCTTACCTTGTCCCAGCAGTAGAAGTGGATGGTCCCGGAGTTGCCGCCAGCGGGAAGAGCCTGAGCGGAGGCGAGGAAGCGGTCGGCGACCGAGGTGAGCGACCGAGGGCGGGAGGCGCAGGGGCGGAGGCGGATGTCCTCCGCGCCGGTGCGGAGGTCCCAGGCGGCCACGCCCGCGTCCGCAGATGACGCGGCGAGCACCAGCTGCTTTGGTTGTGGCGGCGGCGGCGGCGGCGGCGCCATGAGCAGCGGAAATTACACTCGGCGCGGCGGAGGGAGAGATAGAGCGCTGACTCCGCTGAGCCGGTGGAGGCCGAGCACTGTGGAGGCAAAGGTGGTAGAGTCCGGCGCGGCGCAGTCAAGGAAGCCGGGAGAGAGAGAGAGGAGGCGGGACGACGTGGGGCGAGGCGACGGCGGCGCGAGAGACGAGACGGGAGAGTTGCGGAATGTGGAGGCTGGTGCGGGAACGCGGGCCGCCGCCGTCAGCATGGGCCGCCGAATTCCTTCGCTTCTCTCCCGCGTATGGGCCGGCCCGCTCCGCAGCTCGCGCCCTTGCTCGTCCCTGCTCCGGCCCGCTCTGTAACTCTCTCTCGAGATCGTGTTCCCTGTCTATACTTCCCCTTGTCGGCGACATTCAGACGATCCAGCACTCACCGACGACCGAGGTCCATGACTTCGAGCAACTTACTAGTAATACCCTCGGCATTGGTATCATCTTAGGTATACCTTTGTTTTTGCTGGATTTGTATTTGTTTTCAGTATGTTGACCATCGTATTTGCAAATACGAGTAGATCATACAAGCACATTACAAATCTTTTGTTATTTTCTCAATTAAACTATGTATAAATTTGGATATTATCTAATAATAAACATACGTTCATGAATCAAGAAAGGTACAAAACGGATCAGCATCGTGAAGAGTTGGATCCAGCAATAAACGGCTAGGAACTAAAGCCTATAACTAAAAAATTCTGGCGGGGACAAAATTGTTACTCCACTTGCTGCCATAAAAATCGCCCCAGAGGAGTAAAAGGAAAAGAGCAAAATTACCGTCTTCTACCTCGAGCTGAGGATGAGACTGGAGTCTCTGGAGGGAACTCAACTACGCAACAGACAATAATAAACCAACTAAAGCAAACTCTAAAGAGCGGAACAAAACTGGAATCGAACAAGCAAGCGAGCGAGCGAATGGACGATCGTATCTCTCTGGGCGATCATCTCAACTCCCCTGCTCCCCGACCTTGTCATCTCTGCTGCTATCATCGGCGCTGCTCAAC
Source organism: Eremochloa ophiuroides (assembly GCA_038502445.1). NCBI lineage: Eukaryota > Viridiplantae > Streptophyta > Magnoliopsida > Poales > Poaceae > Eremochloa > Eremochloa ophiuroides. The sequence continues at coordinate 69,212,275 of JAHLJS010000008.1, read as the reverse complement.
GCCCCCGCTGGTCCCGCCGGCGCCAGCACGGTCGTCCCGCTGCTCCCGCCGGCACCGTTGCTGCCGCTGCCACTGCCGCTGCCGCTTATGTACGACTTGATCGCCGCCGCGAGCACCGCGGTGAAGTTGGGGTCGGACGCGATCACGGCCGCCGCGCTGGCGGTGTCGCCCGCCGCGTCCGCCTGCGCGGCGGCGGGGGCCTTGGCGGAGGGGTCGTACAGCTTCTGCCCGAACAGCTGCATCGTCAGCGGCATCGGCCGGCCCACGGCGTCGGCGAGCGCGGCCTGGAGCTGGGAGGCCGTCGTCTCCGCCGTGTTCCGCGCCTGCGCCGGCGGCGGCGGCGCCGGCTGCGTGAGGTCCAGCGTCACGGTGGGGAACGGCGCCGACGCCGAGATGGTGGCGACGCTGGAGGAGCACGGCAGCACGGCGCGCGCCAGGAAGTTGGACCCGGCTATCAGGCTGCCGCCGTCCGCCCTCGGCATGGACCCGGACAGCAGCATGGATGCCGCCGCTGCCGTCGTCGACGCCATTGGCATCGCCGCCGGCGGCAGCGGGTGGTTGTGCACCCCCTCGTACGTCGTGATCACCACCGTCGTGTCCTCTGCGCATCTCTGGACCTGCCATCAGAATCAGACACCACACACATGCATTATTATTCATGGTCAGGAACATGCCCAAGAATGAATGTTCAGACTCCACCACCGTCCATCGACCATCATTCAGCAGCAGCATACATACCTGCTTGCGGACCGTGCAGCCGGCGGCCATGGTGCAGCGGTAGTACGCGCGGGGCCACGGGTTGCCCTTGGCCATCTTCTGCCCGTACTTCCTCCATTGGCACCCATCACTGATCTGCGGCGTATACCATCGATCAAGAAGAAGAAACAACGTTTCAGCAACAACTCAGTGACAGTAAATCCACAGTGAGTGAGAACTGAGAAGTGAACAAAGCACTGGCAGCCTAGCCTACCATCTTAGCCTCAGAGCGAGCTCGGACGGAGACGCGGGCCTTGCGCATGGTGGCGGCGGCCTCGGGGACGGGCTGCTGCTCGGAGCCCTTGACTGGGAGGAACTTGGGCGCCTTGTTGGAGGACCAGCCCTGCTGCGCCGCCACCAGGTGGTGCGGCGGCGGCGGCGGCGGCTCATCCGAGCTGCTGCTACCCCTCTCGTGGGCGAGGTGCTGGTGCTGGTGGTGGCCGTGCTCGAGCGCCGGCAGCGGCATCATGTCCTTGCTGCTGACCATGAGCCCGTTGCCGTTGCCAGGGCAGTATTCCATGGGCGGCGGCGGCGGCGGTTCCGCGTTGCTGGTCGACGCCGAGCTGTCGCCGCCGCCGCGCAGCTGGTCGTCGGGGGCGGTGCCGATGCTGCTGATGAACTGCCGCGGGAGCAGGTGGCCGCCGCCGCCGCTCCCCTCCTGGTGGTCCTTGGCCTCCGGATCGACGTTCATGTTCATCAGCTGGTGGTGACATGCATGGCACGATGATCGCTTACATTATTTGTTAGCTACTCGATCGATGCATGAATGGATCGACGCCCGTCCTTTTCGAGGCCGTTATTGACTATCGAGTTACTTACCTCATGGCCGGGAACTCCGCCAAGGGCTCGATGGTGGTCCGCAATCCTCTGCTGCTGCATCACTGTGAGGACCGGCATGTGCAGGTGGGGGGCGGCGTTGAACTTGGTGGTCATCCTGCTCACCATGTCCTTGAGCTGCTTGTTTTCTTCGTCCAGGCGCCCAAACTCGGATTGGCTGAGCATCTGTTTGAGCTTCTTGTTCTCTTCGTTCAGGCGCCCAAGCTCAGATTTTGCATGTGCCAGCTGCTCATATTCATTTTTAGTGCTAATAAGAAACAAGATAGACAAAAAAAGGAATATAAATATGATTTTTTTTTGTACTCTATCTACAATGTGTGTCTGATGGTGGTAGCTATCCACATATGGCCATATGGGTGGGAGGCCAGTCAAGGGTTTGACTAAACTTGCAGAATTGGCGCATCTGATGAAACCGAGTTAATTAGTTTCCATCCAAGAACGAAGCTAGCAGCGAGTGAGGTCATTATTCACAACCAATCAACTAGGCAAATCAAATGCATGGACGTACGACGTCTCATTAACGTACGGCGATTTTCCCTAATTTTAATTCATTTACCTCACCTCAGCTTGGATCTCCCTGAGATCGACGTCGTTGGAGGAGACGCCGTCGTCGACGGTGGACTCCTCGCTCCTGCTCTTCCTCCTGCAGCTGCCAACGTGGTGCAGACCCATCTGAAAACCGAAACCGACCCGCCGCGCGCGTCAACCGTCAAGTAGAAAAAAACGTACGGCCGATCTGAGGGACGTGCAGGGGGGAATGAAGCAACAGGGATTAACTTGAATCGATTCGGAAGGAAATGAAACCAGGTTATATACATACGTTGATGGTGAGGTCGTCTTCCTTGATGCCGAGGTGATCGTCGTCCGACGACGGCACCATGGTGGCGGCGGCGGCGTTCCTCTCCCTCTTCTCCTTCTTGAAGAAGTCCATCTCGCCCGCCGGCGCCACGCGACGGTGCATGTGGTCCGCCTCGTCGCCGTAGTCGTATCCTAGCGCGGCGGCGGCCGAGACCGGGAGGAACGACGCAGCAGCGGCCGGCGGCGGCGGCTCCCTCTCGGCGCCGCCGTTGTTCAGCCTGCGCTTTCCCGGGTAGGAGGACTCCATGGTGACGTGACGACGACGGGCGAAGAGGTTGGTTGGGGGGTGGACGATCGGAGAGGGAGGGCCGGCGGGGGCCGGGGGCGTATAAGAAGTCAGAGGACTGGGTGGCTGGGAGCTGAGCGCCTGAGCCTGAGCTGGTGCGCGCGGTCGCCTCGGCTTGGCCCCAGTCGCGAGGTCCAGACGTCCAGTCCATGGGAGCTGAGCGAGCGGGAGGGCGCCCGCGCGAGCCGGCGGTCGAAACGAAATGGTCAGCCAGCCCCTGTGGCACTGTGGCGTCGGTCGGGGGTGGTCGTCTCCTGATTCCTGAATCCTGATCCGAGGAAATGGTAGCGGGGCATGCATGAGCATGACTGCCATTTTACTGGCTCCTGGGCTGCATGGACTAGCGACCAGCGCGTGCGACCGTGCGTCGCCGCGCTCTGCCGTTTCAGGTAGTTTCATTTTCAGCTTTGACTGAACAAATGCGCACCTGTGTCAGTCACACGGGCAAACGGTTTTGACTTTTCTTATACCTTAAAAAAAACAAAATATCATCTCATTGCTTTTCAAATTTCTATGCAGATATGTCATTTGGTTCTAGGATTAGTACCTAACTTCTAACAAGGTATGCAGCCCACAAGTGGCCTAAATCTGACGCCCGAAGGGGACACACGCAATGTTAGATAAGGTTGTCTGAGTTCAAACTAGACAAATCCTAATATACGAGCGTACTCTCTTCGTATCGGATTTAGCAATCGTTCAGGAGAACGATACATTCTTCAAAACATGACTTTGACTTCATATTTTTATAAAAAATATTTATTAAAAGTGATATATGCAAACTTTTGTAAAAGTATATTTGAAGACAAAACTATTTATATAGTTTTCATATTTCTAAACTCAACAATTTAAAAGTTATTCATTATTTATATTTTTAATGTTCGACTAAAATCATGTACAAAATGACTTCTTTTATCGATATGGAGGATATGTTGTGCATTTCTTTTTCAAACGAACAAGCTTGAGTCTAGGGCTGCCCTTGAAGGTGAACTTGGTGTTCCCTCGGAAGCACACTTAACTTCCTCTAGGACAAACAGAAAACCTGAGGTTTCTATAACAGGCATAAGAAAAGAACAAGCAGGCAACAGAGACTCCGTCAGTGATATGACTGGCAATGATGTGCGATTTTATATTAGTGCTCTTTTGGTCACCTTGGTGTCATCATGACATCATGTGTGCAAAACTTCTTACCGACAAAGGAGTCCTTTTGTCCTCATACACAATCTCCACTGCTCCACACTTGTTTAGTTCCACACATACTAATTTTAAGTCCTTAGTCACATCAAATGTTTGGATAATAATTAGGAGTATGAAATATATATCGATTACAAAACTAATTACACAGATGGAAGCTAATTACGAGACGCATCTTTAAGTCTAAATAATCTATGACTTGATAATGTAGTGCTATGGTAAACAAATGCTAATGATGAATTAATTAGCTTTAATAGATTCACTTCACAAATTAGTCTCTGTCTGTGTAATTAGTTTTATAACTAATTTATATTTGATACTGCTAATTAGTATCAAACATTCAATGTGACAAAACTAAACTATAACCTATGGAACCCAACACACTTAAAGCTCATAGGGCCTGACAACACCGGATAGTGCAAATTGTTTTGATTCTTCGAGCAACATAATTTGAATCAAATACCCATCATCATTAAAAGTCGATGTGTAGGTTTTATCATTGACGGAAACTATAACAATCTGGTGAGCTCAAATTTGGTCAAGAAGCTTGGCTTGACCATATGGATGCATCCACATCTACAATATGGGTTATGAGGACTCTTCATCGGTTAGCCAACTTTGAACGTGTGTCATTCCCTCGACAAATATAGTTTAATTCAACTGTTGAAATAGGATCGTCCGAATTTTAATGTGAGTTTTGTAGGGACGCCTGGAGGGTCTACCACTAGTAGAGAAAAGATCTTTGATCCCACTCAAGTTTTGGCTTTAGTCTCGATATTTTTTGTGCTCGGTACTAAAGGTTTTAGTCCCGATTGATAACACCAATCGGGACTAAAGGGTTAACATTAGTCCCAGTTCGTATTATCAACCCGCACTAAAGGTAGACCCTTTAGTCCCGTTGATGTTACAAACCGGTACTAAAGGTCCTTTTAAGGGTCATCTACGGTTTAGTTCAAAAGGGAAACATCCTATTTGCAATCACATGTGTTGTGTAGGTAGGGGTGGTAAAGTCACACTTGAGACTATGCATGAGGTATTGATTTTGAATCTCACGAGGTGCATATTTTTTTTAGCGCGAGGAGTGTCACGAGCTCCACTAGCACAAAAACCATAGGATCAAGTTGCAAGTGTGCGTACACTCTAATGTACATCACGAACCAACTTACTACATGAAGAATAAGCACATATGGAATAGAAAAACACATTTTTGTTGTTCATTTTATCTTATTTTGATCACATAAATAAATTATAAGATGTCCCAAACATATCCTACAAGGATATGACTTGGAAGTTTCCCAAAGTATAAGTTTGTATTTTAATTTAAACATGGTGCGGTAGCAAGAGAGAACTTTGTTTATAAAATATCTTCTGAGAAAGGTCGTCCTTTTTACCATTGATGATACTACAACAACATCATCAATTTACATAGCCCATTAGATATTAAAAAGTTCATCTCTAATTTCATTTCTGTAGCCTAACAATAACCAAAGTGAATTCAGATAGACCAGGCCTAGCTAAGCTGAGGAACAAACCAATTTCAATATGCAAGAAGGGTTAGAAACAGGAAATGTCACTGTGAGAACGTTGGGACTCTGCAATGAAATAGCACAGGCAATTGCTTCAAGAAAATTAGGGTTAGTCATACTCTGTGGTCGCATGATATGTGCAGCGCCTAGACGGCAGAATCTAGCATGAGTAGCGACTAGTGAGGCAATTTGTTCATTACTGGCTCCTGGGAACGCGATCCAACAGCGTGGCCCGGCCCGGATGCATTGCTAGCCCAGGAAAACATTTCGTACTGGGCCTGTGGGTAACACGGACGCAATGAAGACGGAGGTCCGTATAACTCGACGCGCCGCCGACGACGCATCAAAACCCAAATCAACCCACGCCACCCTCTCTCCTGCTTCTCCTCCTCGTACCCTTGCGGCGGCGGCGGCGGCGGCGGCGAGCATCACCACTCCACCAGGCACCAGCAGCGAGCCACGATGAGGCCGATCCTGATGAAGGGCCACGAGCGCCCGCTCACTTTCCTGCGCTACAACCGCGACGGGGACCTGCTCTTCTCCTGCGCCAAGGACCACACCCCCACGGTCTGGTACGCCGACAACGGCGACCGCCTCGGCACCTACCGGGGCCACAACGGCGCCGTCTGGACCTGCGACGTCTCCCGCGACTCGGCGCGCCTCATCACCGGGTCCGCCGACCAGACCGCCAAGCTCTGGGAGGTCAGCACGGGGAAGGAGCTCTTCAGCTTCCGCTTCGACGCGCCCGCCAGATCCGTCGAGTTCGCCATCGGGGACGCGCTCGCCGTCGTCACCACCGACAACTTCATGGACCACGTTCCCACCGTCCAGGTCAAGCACATCGCTGAGGACATCGACGACCGTTAGTGCTTTTGCCTTCTCAACAAACGCTTTGTTTATGCTTCGTCTGCTGTTTTTGTTTGAATGGCAAGCCAGCACCCTTGACCTTGACATCCTGTGTGTTTGTGTGTTTGCAGAGACGGAGGAGTCTGCACTTGTCATCACCGGCATCAAGGGAAGGATCAACAGGGCCGTTTGGGGGCCGCTGAACAGGACCATCATCACTGCTGGGGAGGATGCCACCATTCGCATCTGGGACTCAGAGGTTCGGATAGCATGCTGCTATGTGCCTGCAAATAGTACTGATTGTAAGAATTGAGAATTGGAGAATGCAGCGCAAATTCCATTACACTCAGTGAGGAGTACATATACAAGAGCAGAGCTCTGTCCATCCATTTGGTCATAACTGCCGATCCTATAATCTAGGGAGGTTGAGAACGTGGCTGGCTGTTACAATAGGAAAACTGAACAAAGAGCTAAGCTATCCTATACATGTTCGTTGACACTGATGGCGGTTGGCGGCTATAAATTGGTTATCTAGTCCCCCTAAGAATGCCCCGTCAATTGCTTGTTGGCATGCGGCTAGCTCTGGGCATCTGGCGGTGATACAATTTACCTTCTATATATATACTATATAATATGCAATAGTTTTATTCCTCCTGACCAATGGTGACAGTGGCTATATGTTTAGTTGTGTTATTAGAAGTTTATAAGGCTAGCTAAATTTCACTTTACTTTTATCAGCTTATAGTGAACTAAGACAACAACCAACTAATATATGCTTGTAGTACTAGTATCTGCAGAACTGGGCACATCCTTTCTGATTACTGCTTGCAGACTTCCAGTGTTACTCTAGTCTATCCAACAAGGCATGATAATTTATTTAACACACCATTTACCCACAAGGCCACAAGGGGTGAATAAGGAAACCGAAAGGGTTTGTGGGATTCATGAAATCTGCTGTGCTTGTGCTTTCATATATCCATGCTACTCTTTCTCTGCCTTTTTTTGTACTGTTAGAAATGTTAATTGTTTCTCCATGACAATGGAGGCTTGTTTCACATCACTCATGGGATGCTCTTTGAATTGTATGTAGACTGGAAAACTGCTGAACGAGTCTGATAAAGAATCTGGACATCAGAAGACCATTACATCGTTGTCAAAGTCCTTAGATTGGTCACATTTCATTACTGGCTCCTTGGATAAATCTGCAAAGGTTCGACTTTGTTCATTTGTTCAAGTTTACTGTCATAAATATATTTATGGTTTCCCTGAATTTCAATTTTCCATGCCTAGCTATGGGATACAAGAACGCTAACCCTGATCAAGACGTACGTCACAGAGAGACCTGTTAATGCTGTTGACATCTCTCCCACTCATGATACTGTATGTTCCTTTTCACAAACTCATAACTCATTTACACATGTTTTTTTTTTCCTCTAATGCCCAGGTTTTGTGAACTGCCAACCTAATTTGTTTGACAGTTGGGTTTCATAGTTCGTATAGTGCATGGTTATATGTATAGCTGATATTGCAAAGTGGTTCTTTGTCTGATTTAGTGCATTTTTATGGTAATCACAAGTCATGATATTGTATATATTTAACTAGTGCTGCCAGCAATTGCATCTTTTGTTGTGTACACTAGGAGAAAAGTATTTTATCACAAGCTTTTAAACTATGAGTTGTGTTAGCTGTTGTGCTTTTTTTTTTGTATTTACACTAGAACAATATTTTTCATGTTTGATTTTTTTGAGCCATAGACGAATGCATTGTGGTTATGGTCTACATATGATGCTGAGCTCAATGGTACCGTCATCTCTGTTCCATTTTCCTGAGATTTTCGTTTCTGTTTTTAGGTGGTTCTAGGAGGTGGTCAGGATGCAATGAATGTGACTATGACAGACCGCCGTGCTGGTAAATTCGAGGCTAAATTCTATCACAAGGTAATTTCTTTTCCAGTTAATAAAGTATCAAGGTATTACTCCTTCTGTGTTACTTCCTCGCTAGCTTACAATAGTTCAAATGTTTTGATTAAAACTTGCTCTCTTTTAGATTTTGCAAGAGGAAATTGGTGGTGTTAAAGGACATTTTGGGCCAATTAATGCTTTGGCATTTAATCCTGATGGGCGGAGGTAATATTTTTTACCTGAAACTGCTTGTCTTTTTTTTTTATTGTTTTTAGTATCAACAATTGGCCATTTCTAATTGTCAAAGGTTGTGCCCACATTTGGTGATTTTTATTGTATTGTATATGCTCAATGATTCAGCCATGGTAAATCATGGTAATATACGCTATTCTGATCCACACAAGGATGTCATCAGCATTTCTGAGAGCAGGATTTTTGTTGCTGTTTAATTTTCATTAGGTTTTCATTGATCTATCTTTTGCAAATTTACTTTCTCTGAAAATTTTTGTCTAGCTCATTTGTGGGGCAATGTAACAATCTAGTCTTGATTTGCCATTTTATCTCATTTTTCTGTAACTTAATCTGCTCAAGTATTTTAGACCTCTATATTGACAAGTCTTTTGTCTGTAAACATTATTTGTGTGATGTGGGGGAAGCACTACAGCCGCCGGCCTCGAGCACTAGGCGCAACGGAGAGCGCACCGGCCCAGCAGGAGTCCGAGGAGGCCAGGCCGGCTGGTGCTTAACTCCCCACGCGTGGCTCAAGAAGAAGGTTGAAAGCTTAAGCCTTTAATTAGCTGCCTAAGTAATGCGGGCAGTAAGTTCCAAGGAGCTTGACTCCTATATATTTATATGTAACCAGCTATCTGGAAATCAATCAAGAATGATCAAGTGAGTTATCCCTCTAATCTCACCTGTGCTTCATCTTCAATCTCACCCCCTTGCTGTTGGCGCCAGAGACCCTGGTGCCTCCTCTACCCAGCTACGAGCTACGCAGCCAAGGACCCGCCACCAGGGGGCCTGAGGTCCTTGACAATTTGTCTTTTGCATATGTCTACGACATATCTGGTTTTCATTGATTTCTGAAGCTATTATTTTTACCTTGTGTATGGCTGAATGTTATATGTAGCTCAGTGATTGTAGCCAAGTACATTGGCAATATACGCTATGCTGACCTGAGTTCGATGAACATTTTTACTATGAGAGCTACATTCTGCCAACACTAGCTTTACCATTAATCCGTCCTTTTAAAATGTTTCGTTTTTATTATTCTATGCATCTTTGGGATCTAATAGCTCAATGATTGCAACCAGGCACTCTGGTTATATACGCTATTCTGATTGCTGCTGTTGAAAAATTATTATTCATGAGAGCTACCATTGTACCCTATCAAACATGCTTTGTAGATTTGTTCTCTTATGTTCTGAAGTTGTTTTTTAGTAAAAGGTTTTTTATTCTCTCTTTGTTGTTTCTGTAATCTTATTAGCTTTTCAAGTGGTGGTGAAGATGGATATGTAAGGCTGCATCATTTTGATTCCGACTACTTCAGCATCAAGATGTAGATAAAGGACATCAGACTAATCAGAGGTAATAGTTCAGCTGTCAGCTGTCCGTCGTGAAGATTGGTTTGTTTATTTTGTTATCGCATGCTACCTATGTGTACTGTTGAACTATATAATGGCTTAGATAATTGGTAGTAGAGAAATTATCTTTCCTAGCATTAGTACATAAATACTAGGTGAGTGCCCGTGCCTTGCAACATGAAAACAATTATATAAGAGTAAATAAGAAACAGTCATGTATGCATACAGGTAATATATTTACGTGTGATGCTATCAAGAAACAACTAAACCAGACAACGTGCAGGCTTAGAGGGCGTGGGGGGCACATGTCGAAAAAACCGATAGCTGAATAGTGGCCCTTCGCCGTGGTGATGACAAACGGGTCTATGTGAGTCACTGAGTCTTTTTATTTGACATATATACACATGTCACTATGTCAGCTGCATCTCTAGCATCTTCTAACAACTTACAATGCTGAAATATGATGGCTAAGAATTCCATTTCTTGCATTCGGATTGAAAGCCCTGTTGCGCTGTTTTTTTAGGATCACGTTTGTTTTAACCTTCATCCTGTAATTCCTTTTCAGGCTGTTTTGAGGCAACAGGTTCTTTTTTTTTTGGGTTCAGATTCAGATGCTGCTAGTTGGCCATGACGCATGCAGAGCAGTCTCAGATCCTAGGTAGTGGCAGTCTGTTGCCTGTTAGACGGTAGTGTTCTGGACAAGCAGCCTTTTGTTCTGCGTGAGGAATTTGTACACACTTAGCAATGAAAAGATTCTTGGACTGCTCTCCATTTTCTCCAATTTTGTTCGATTTGTATTCTCTGTTCATCTATCTAAATCTTCCAATACGGTAGTGTGCACATTTCAAAATCTGTGTTTTTTAGCTCTACAAACAAGGATGTATTACGGAATTCGCTAAACCTACTACCTCCCCCATTTTGTTGACTGAACGATCAAAGTTTGTGAGGTTCCATCCAGGACGCTCCTCTTGTGGCAGCCTATTTGGACGGTGCTGAGAGCTCTCTCAACGGCTCGCCGAATGTCCTGCTAAAACTATTACGATATACTGTTTTTTCAAAATAGCTTAGTTAAAACAAGTTGTTCATGAAGCTATTTCAAATTGGGTTGTGCTAAATAGGATCTTAGATTGATACAAGTCACTAAGTCAGGATGTGTTTGGTATGACCCACATCAGCTTCATAAGTTGAGGTTTTTTTTTTTTGCCAAATATTCTTTTACAAAATAACTTTGTAGGTGAAGTTATTTTTTCTATTTTTCCACAGAAGAATGAGTTGGTACGAAGATAAAAAAATTAGCTTATTCTAGCTCTCTCTCAATTTTTTCTTACAATCACGTATGGAGTTGTTGGTGAAGCTGTTTGACCAAACGATATTCTCAAAACAGTTCAGTTTCATATTAAAAAATACTTACAAAACTATTTTAGAAAACAACTTTACTAAGAAAGCTCAGCTATACTAAACGGTTTAAGGCTTAATTGCCACGAATACTTCCATCATTGACCTAAAGAAATTTATCCATAAACATCTCGTGGCTATATACGGAGAGTCAGTGGATGGTGCAGGAATCATTCTTTTTATGCTTTGGTATATACTCCCTTCATCTAAATTGTATGTCATTCTAAGAATTTTGGAGAGTCAAAGTATCTTAAATTTGACCAAAGTTATAGAGAAAAATACAAATATTTATGACACGAAACAAGTGTACTATGAAAATATATGTGATGAAGAATCTAATAATACTTAGTTGATGTTGTAAATATTATTATCTTATCGTATAAACTTGGTCAAAGTTAAAATGTTTTGACTCTCTAAGATTGTTGGAATGACTTACAATTTAGAACGGAGGGAGTATTTAGAACAATCCTGCATGGTACAAAGCAGAAAAAAAAAACCAAACAAAAACTACCAAACTGCAACTGCTCACTCATACTCTGAAATAAGGCTCTGTTCGTTTGAGCTTAAAACCGCTTATTTTTCAGCCCTTCCACAGTATTTTTCTCTCACAAGAAATCAGCATCAGCGCTTATTTTCAGCGGTTTTCAGCTTCAGCAAATAAAGCCTAAATAAATAAATAAAATCTTTTGCATGCTTGCATGGCACGCTCTGTTAGTCCCTAGGACCTCTGCACAGGTAAGCAACTTGCTTACCAGCACACAAACTCACTCACTATGGCTGGAGGTAGAAGAAGACACTATGCACACACACAACACGTTGGTGCTGCTGCTGTGCTCTTGAGAACAGCCCACTCACTCAGCACAAGCGCCAGCGTTGGCCAGAGCTCTGCTCTTTTGGTTTGTGGCAACTGAACTGTCCTTTTACATTACTAAGGGTATATATATATATATATATATATATATATATATATATATATATATACACACACACACACATAGAGGATTGTTTCAGTTTGTGTATGAACTGAAACCAGGAAGATGGGCTGCTGAAATGCAGTCTACTCTATTGTCCTAGTAGCAGGATAAGCTTGCCATATTAAGTAGCTAAGGGACACAATGGCCTACCAAAATTCTGTGTCCTCACTACTAGAATCTAGTGTTCCCACTGTAGCTTGACTGCTGTTCAACCTTGCAGACTTTGGTCTGCAAGTTCACATTCCTAGTCATCAAGTTGCAGCCTTGACTGACATTAGTCTGCAGTTGCAGATGCAAGACCAGCAGCAAATTATTCAACAATTCTTCCCCTAATCTTGCTGCTGTTGCTTGATTTCCACTATTCCAATCTTGGTCCTCAGCTCCATGAACCGAAGACGTCCGAGTGGCTTGGTGAGGATGCCCGCGGGCTGTCGGCCGGTCTCAAGTGGTCTCCACGAACTTGAGGACGATTTGTCCTCTATCGACACAATCACGAAGGAAGTGATACTTGATGTCGATGTGCTTGCTCCGGTCATGGAAGACGGGATTTTTCGCAAGGGCGATGGCAGGCTGATTGTCCACCATCAATGTCGGTGGGTGAGCCTCTTTCCCAACAAGCTCGCCCAGCAGCCGGCGCAGCCAGACAGCGTGGCACGCTGCTGTGGCCGCTGCGACATACTCCACCTCACATGTCGACAGCGCCACAACCTTTTGCTTTAGCGACTGCCAAGCAATGGGGGCTGCTCCAAAGAAGATGAACACACCGGAGGTGCTCCGTCGACCATCAATGTCGCTTGCCATGTCTGCATCACTAAAAACAGTGAGCTCCGACTCACCTTCCTTGGTCTTGGGAGGTGCCTCGCTGAAGACTGTGAGCCTTAGCCCACCTTTGTCGCCGTGCTTAGGGAAGATGATCACTTGATCAAGCCACCCCTTGATGTAGCGCAGCAACCTCTTCACTGCCATCTAGTGATCTTCACGCGGGTCCTCCATGAAGCGGCTAACGTACCCAGCCGCGAATGCAATGTCCGGCCGGGTATGAGTGAGGTAGCGCAGCCCGCCAACAATGCTCTGGTAGCGCGTCGCTTCCACCTTTGCAGCGGTGCTGTGCTTGCTCAGCTTGATCCGCTCCTCCATCGGAGTTGCACACGGCTTGCAATCAGCCATGCCGCCGCGCTCCAGCAACTTCGCCACGTAGGCGCGCTGGCCTAGGGAGATGGAGTCACTCCCGTGCTCCACCTCAATGCCAAGATAGTAGGAGAGCTGACCGAGATCGCTCATGTGGAACCGAGTTGTCATCTCGCGCTTGAAACCGTCGATGTCCTCTGCGCGTGTTCCGGTGACGATCAAGTCGTCCACATACACGCTAACGATGAGTTCTTTCTTCCCCCGTCGTCGCATGTAGAACGCGTGTTCGATGGCGCACTTGGTGAACCCAAGTTCACCCAGCGTGCTGTCCAGTTTGGCGTTCCACGCCCGCGGAGCCTGCCGTAGCCCGTAGAGGGCCTTGCGCAGCCGCAGCACCTTGTGCTCTTCTCCCTTGACGGCAAAGCCCGGAGGTTGCTTGACGAAGACTGTCTCCACTAGCTCGCTGTTGAGGAATGCTGACTTCACGTCCAGGTGGTGAACGCGCCAGTCCTTGGCTGCTGCCAGGGCCATCAGCAAGCGGATGGACTCCATGCACGCCACCGGCGCAAAGACTTCCTCGAAGTCGATGCCCTCACGCTGGACGAACCCGCGGGCAATGAGGTGCGTCTTGTACTTGACGATGGCACCAAGCTCGTCCCGCTTCACCTTGTATACCCACTTCAGCCCAATTGGACGGCAGCCTAGAGGTGGATCAATGAGCTCCCATGTCTCGTTGTCCTTGATCGCCTTCATCTCCTCCAACATTGCTCACCTCCAATTGGCATCACACTCAGCCTGCGCGAATGTGGGTGGCTCGTCTGCGCTAACAAGGAGCAGCTCCTGGTCATCGAGTAGCCGACTTGCCAAGCCAGGAGCTCCTTCTTTGCCAACAATGGTGTCCACCCTTCTAAAACGGACCTCCTCCTCGTCGTGAAAGGCATCCACATACTCATCGATGTCGGTGGGTGGGGTAGCGAACTCCAGTGGCGGTGTCCCCTGTCCTGCCATCACAGGGGACTATGGTGGAGATGAATGCGCTGCTGCTGGTGGAGATTGTTCTTCAGCAGCAGCATGGTGTCCAGCGATTGCCTACTGTCCAGCAGCTGCCTGCTGTCCAGCAGCAACATGCTCTCCTGCGCCATCATCTCCTCCTCCTTGGATTATCAGCCGCTCGACAGTAAATGTACCATTGACACCAGCAGCTTCTTCCCCCGAGCCTGAGTTCTCCCAGTCCCAAGCTGCCATCTCATTGAACACCACATCCCTAGAGATCATCACCTTGCCTCTCTTGGGATCATACAACCGATAGGCTTTGCTGCCTTCCTCGTAGCCTAGGAGCACCATAGGTGTGCTCCTGTCCTCCAGCTTGCAGAGGTGAGGCTTGGTGTTCTTCACATGGCCGATGCAGCCGAATGTCTTGAAAAAGGACACATTTGGCTTGCGTCCATGCCAAGCCTCGAATGGTGTCTTGCCCTTCAGGGCCTTGGTGGGCGCACGGTTGAGGATGAACACCGCCGTGGTCACCGCCTCGCCCCAGAACTCCGTCGGCATGCCCTTCGCCTTCAACATGGAACAGGCCATGCTGACCACTGTCTGGTTCCTCCGCTCCACCACGCCATTCTGCTGTGGCGAGTACGACGCTGTGTGGTGGCGCACCACACCTTGATCTGCGCAGTACGCACCAAACTCAACCGAGGTGAATTCACCGCCGCGATCCGTCCTCAGCACGCGCAGCTTCTTCCCGCTCTCGACCTCCGCCCGTGCCTTGAAATTCTTCACCACCTCCGCTGCCTCATCCTTGCTGGTCAGAGTTGCAGCCACATGTAGCGGCTGTAATCATCCACCAGCAGCAGGAAATAACGTCGCCCACCATACGTGGCAGGCGAGATAGGCCCGCAGAGGTCGCCGTGGACCAGCTCGAGGGCGTCCGCCGTGCGATACTTGGCTGCCTTTAGGAATGGCAGCCTCCTCTGCTTCCCAGCCAGGCAACTGTCACACAGCTCGCCTGCATGCTTGATGTGAGGCAGCCCCTTGACCATCTTCTCCAGCTTGCTGAGGGAGTCGAAGCTGAGATGGCCATATCGTGCATGCCACAGCCACGGCTCCTCCGTGCACTGCGCTGCCAGGCAGATGGACTGCTCCACTTTTAAATCGAGCAGGTACAGCTGGTTCCGGGACCTCTTCACCTTGGCAAGAAGTCGCTGCTCCCGGTCCCTGATACTGAGGACGCCGTCCTTGATCAGCACCTCGCTGCCGCGCTCATCCAACTAGGCAATGCTGATGATGCTTGAATGCAGCCGCGGAATGTAATACACATTCGACAGCGCACGGTGCTCACCGTTCTGGCACCTGAAGATGATGGTGCCACGCCCTTGGATCGCCACCCTTGAGCCATCACCAAACTTCACCGTACAGGACACGTTCCGGTCGAGCTCGGAGAAGGCCGCCTTGGAACCCGTCATGTGGTTGTTAGCGCCGGAGTCTAGGGACCACTGCTGCTTCTGTTTGCTGCCCACACTTCCGAGGTGGACTTGGGCATGCGGCTTATCAAGGTTGACAGCCTTCAGGGCCTTCCCGTGCCCATGTACCACCATCTCCTTCCCCTTCTACTCGGGCTCAACATCGTGCAATGCACAGAACGTTGCCATCAGGAGAGTGGCCTCATCATCATCATCATCATCATCAGCTTGTGCCAAATGAGCCTCAACCTTCTTCTCCTGCTTGCGATTTAGGCACTCCTTCGCCCAATGTCCAGTCTTTCCGCAGCGCCTACAGGCGTGGGATTGACCTTCTTCTTCTTCTTATTATCTTGCGGCGCCTTGCTGCGCCGCTTGTCGCCGCCGTTGCGGCGGGAGGAGCCTTCCCCGGATCGCTTCTCCTTCATCCGGGCCGCCCACTCCTCCTCAGTCAGCAGCAGCTTGCCCCCAACCATTGCCGTTGCCGCCTCCACACGATCGTCCACCGCCCGCAACCGCCCAGTCACATCCTCGATCGTGAGGGTGGACATGTCAAGCAGTGTCTCGATGGAGAGCACGATCTGCGAGTACTTAGGTGGCACGACACGCAAGTACTTAGCGACCACCTCCTCGTCATCAATGGTGACACCGTGCGCCGCCAGCTGGCTGATGAGCGATTGCAGTCGGAGGGAGAAATCCTCCACTGCCTCCCCGTCGCGGAATGCCAGAGTCTCATACTCCCGCCGCAGCTGCTGCGCCTTGGCCTTCTTCGCGCGATCAGACCCGATCCGCATGGCCTTGAGGGCGTCCCAAGCTTCCTTGGCAGAGTCTTTTGACCCCAATGGCTCCCGGTACCCCGGAGGCACGGCGGAGAGGATTGCGTCCAACGCTGAGCAGTCCTCCTCTTCATCTTCGGTGCCCTCGTCGATGGCCTTCCAGAGCTTCCGCGCTCTAAGCTTGACCTTCATGTGCACCGCCCACTCGCCATAGTTTGTGCGGGTGAGGACCAGCCAGTTAGCCCCGCTAACCTCCCGCATGGTCCTGATGATGAATTCCTGGCGCAGCGGAGCCTCTGCTCCACCACCCGGCGCCGTGGTCGATGAGTCATCATCGCCTGCCATCGCTGGTGATCACCGCAGTGGCACACTTGGCTCTGATACCACTTGTTAGTCCCTAGGGCCTTTGCACAGGTAAGCAACTTGCTTACCAGCACACAAACTCACTCACTATGTGAAAGGTCCTAAATGGCTAGAGGGGGGGTGAATAGCCTATAAAATCTACAAACAACACTTAACAAGCCGATTAGTAACAGTAGCAAGCTTTGCAAAGCACTAGCTCTAAACTACACTATGCAAGCCACCTAGACAAGTATACTACACTATGATCCCTAGTTCACACTCAAAGGCTATGTTACTACTTCACACCACTCTTAAGTGAGCAACTAACTAACAAGCTACACAAGAGAGAAGTACACAAATGTAAAGAGTAAAGGTGATTTCAATACCGCCGGTGAGGAGAAGATATGAAGTCCAATATAACCAATCAATCACATATAAGGGAAATCCTCGGTAGAGAGATGACACAAGATTTTTTACCGAGGTTCACTTGCTTGCCGGCAAGCTAGTCCTCGTTGTAGCGATACACCCACTTGGAGGTTCACGCGCTAATTGGCATCACACGCCAAACCCTTCTCAAGGGTGCCGCACAACCAACACAAGATGGGGATCCACCAAGCTACGAGCAATTCACTAAAGATGCCTTTCGCGATCTCCCGCGGGGATAGGCTCAAGAACCCCTCACAACTTCACCGATCGGAGGCGGAGACAATCACCAACTCCCCTCAACGATCCTCGCAGCTCCAAGCCGTCTAGGAGTCGGCAAACTCCAAGAGTAACAAGAGAAACCGCTGCGAATCACCACTACCAAGTGCCTCTAGATGATCTCAATCAATGCAATGCACTTGATGCTCTCCAAACTCACCAAATGATGAACACAATCAAGTAGGATGAGTGAGAGTGGAGTGGGAAGGCTCACAAGTATGTTATGATGTTTAGGAGTGCCAAGAGATGCTCCCCAAACCGGTCAAGTCGCTATTTATAAGCCACACACAAAGAACTAGCCGTTTAGACTTCACTGCGTACCGTCGGACTGTCCGACGGCCAGAGCGTCGGACTAATCCGCACGGTCCGACGCCTCGGATGAACACCACGTGTCACTAGCCGTTTGAAGTCGAACGTTGGATCACAACGGCTATTTCCTCGCGCCAAAACGACCGTCGGACGGACGAACGTCGGACTAAATCAACCGGTCCGACGCCCTCAGCCGACCACCGTCGGACTCAGTCAGACGGAGCCGTCGGACTAACGAACGCGGCCGTCCGACGTTTCCAGAGAGCTCCCCGAGCCCTGAAAAACCGTCGGACGATGGTCCGACGCTCACCGTCGGACTAACGCTGAGAGTCCGACGCTCTCAGAGCTCGCCACGTGTTACCTCTTCGTCGCTCTGCACCGTCGGACGCTTCGGACAATAGTCCGACGCTCCGAAACTGAGCGTCCGACGCTCTCAGCAGTGTTAGCCGTCGGACTGAGGCTAATGGTCCGACGCTCTGTGACAATACAGTCCGACGCTAGTTTTTCTATTGTAACGTTTCCGAAATTCGCCGAATCCTGCCTCGCAAGCTCGGCAGGAGGAAGAGAGGACCAAACCCTCTCTAACCCTCGAACTTCACCCCGTTTCTTAAGTCACTAACACTCCAAAGAGTCTCTCACTTAGGTGCATGTGTGTTAGCCTTTTCAAAGAATTTTCCACGGGTCAAGTTAGTATCACTAGCATCTATATGCATATGCAATGATCATGAACACCTAGTGGCACTTGATAACCGTATTTCATCAACGATTTCGCCCCTCTTGATAGTACGGCTATCTATCCTAAATGTGATCACTCCCTCTATGGAGTCTTGATCACCAAAACCAAAAGAGCTCCTATTGGTTATACCTTTGCCTTGAGCTCCCGGTTTCTTATCAACTTCCTTCTCATCTCTTAATGGACCTTGTGGACACCTATGATGATGGACTTATACCATTTGCATGGATGCCGTCAATAGGGCTTTCTCCTTTGTTGATGGGCTTACACCATTTTCATGGACGCCGTCATTGCCCTTCACTTGTGGCCTCCACCGACCCGGTCCTTTGCTCCATCTTGCCATTTTCTAATCAATTCTCATGAAACATTTAGAGCAATCGTTAGCAAACTAGGTTTCATCAATTACCCAAAACCAAACATGGGCTTTCACTATGTCTGGAGGTAGAAGAAGACACTATGCACACACACAACACGTTGGTGCTGCAGCTGTGCTCTTGAGAGCAGCCCACTCACTCAGCACAAGCACCAGCGTTGGCCAGAGCTCTGCTCTTTTGGTTTGTGGCAATTGAACTGCCCTTTTACATTACCAAGGGTACATATATATATACACATAGAGGATTGTTTCAGTTTGTGTATGAACTGAAACCAAGAAGATGGGCTGTTGAAATGCAGTCTACTCTATTGTCCTAGTAGCAGGATAAGCCTGCCATATTAAGTAGCTAAGGGACACAATGGCCTACCAAAATTCTGTGTCCTCACTACTAGAGTCTAGTGTTCCTACTGCAGCTTGACTGCTGTTCAACCTTGCAGACTTTGGTCTGCAGTTTCACATTCCTAGTCATGAAGCTGCAGCCTTGACTGACATTGGTCTGCAGTTGCAGATGCAAGACCAGCAACAAATTATTCAACACGCTCAATCATTTTAGTGGCCCTCCATGAGCCGCGCATATCTCTCGTGCAATTGTACTATATTTTTGTTCCTGCTCGTGTTTTGTGTGTGGTGGTGTTTATTCCGGCTGGAAGGACCTATTGTGTTTATATGTATATTTGGTATAGCTTATAACAATTTTACGAGTTGTTGTGAGCTGTTTATTTCTAACCAAACATATTTTTTTTTCAAAACATCTTCATCAATGAAACTATGGGATAAGTTGAAATGAAACTAATAAAAAGTAGAGATAAGTAGTGAAACATATTTATTAGGGGAAATTATTTCCTCGGCCCTAAAAAAAGTTTGACTTAGTTTCTTGACCCTGTTTTCATCGAACTTTGTTATTTGGCCCTAAAATAAAATTTACTTATTTTCTTGACCCTTCCGTCGACTTTAAAAGATCATAACTTTTCGATATGACATCGGATGAAGATGATTTTTATATGAAAATTGTAGGTCTCGACGAGATCTACAACTTTATAGTTTTGAGTTTTTTCATTTGAGCAAGTTCAAATACCTAAAAACATCAATATATTATATTAATGTTTTTGGGCATCTGAACTTTCTCAAATGAAAAAACTTAAAACTATAAAGTTGTAGATCTCATCGAGACCTACAATTTTCATATAAAAATCATCTTCATCTGATGTCGTATCGAAGAGTTATGATCTTTTAAAGTGAATGGACGGGCCAAGAAAATAAGCAAATTTCGTTTTAGGGCTAAATAACAAAGTTCGATGAAAACAGGGTCAAGAAACTAAGTCGAACTTTTTTTAGGGCCGAGGAAATAATTTTCTCTATTTATTATCCTAACTTTCTCTTTTAAACATGCATGAAGTTGTTAGTGAAGCTGATTTCCTAAACATTGTTCCTAAAACAATTTAGCTTTACTAGAAAATATTGCTCATAAAACTATTTTAAAAAACAGCTCTGCAAGTGAAACTAACCTGTGCTAAAAGAGACCTTAATCATATCAATCTGAAGCTGTCGTTGTCGAAGACAACATCCATGAAGCTAATCAGATCGTTCTCCTGGCTCTTTGGAATATGCGGACGACAGCAGTTGTCACATCGAAAGCAACTTGATTACTCCATCAAAAGCAATTTTTTTTCTTGAAAGCGGCTTCTAGTTGTAGAAAATAAAGTAGATTCATCAACAATGCGTTATACTATTTAATAAACACTTTCTTTATAGTGGAAGGAGTCTGATTTCTATAAAAATTTGTTGGCATATACTAGTACTCCGTAGCTCAGAAAAAGTGTTTATACGACTATACCCTAGCTATGGGTGTCAATACGGTCTCTAGTCTCCAGTGTGCAGATTCTGCCAATATCTATATAAACAGTAAACATTAAATTACTAATAAATTATGAAATCCATTGTATCCTCAGTCAAAATATTATTTCATCCCCAAAGATGGAGTTCTAGAAACTATCTTAAATTTGACCAAAGGGCGGGCATTAATAATACTTACCATACTCCCTTTATATGGGAATTATATGTCGTTTAGAATGAAGACACGGTCTTCAAAGCATGATTTTGACTTTATATTTCTAAAAAATATTTACTAACGATATCTAAATCCTATATGGAGGGAGTACTATATAAGATCACTAAATTTGTTAAATGGAATTTGATTATATACTATTTTAGTCCTAAATGTTTGTACTATTTTCTATGAACTCAATTAAATTTAAACTAGTTTGACTCTTATCAACTTAGAGTTACACTCTTTCTAGGACCGAGGCTACTCCGTCCATCCCAAATTATTAGTTGCTTGTGTCTATGTACATAGAAAATTCGACATATAAAAAGTCAAAACGACCTATAATTTGGGACAGAGGGGAGTAATAGCTAAAGTTAGAGAGTTAGAGATTTCATTTGAACGTTTTCTAGGACAACATAGGAGTTTTTTTTCCTAGATATTTATACTTACTCGTACACAAAATAAAATGGAGTGTATCATGTGATGCATCGTTTAATTTGAGAGACATGAAGTCTTGATTCTCCCTCGATGGTGTCCTTATCACTTGTACCAAAGCTGGACTTGTTGAGCTAAGACCTTATTTGGAGACATCAAAGCAAGCCTCTCGGCATTGTGATTGTGTTTGAGTTATCAAAGTATCCACTCCGTAAAAAAAATAACTATGAGATTTACACAAGTCAAACTAGTTAAATTTGATCATGTTTATAAGTAAATAATATTAACATTTATGTTTTGACCTAAGTTTACTACGAAAATAATACCCCTTCGCCTCCATTACAAGACGTTCGTTTTTTTTTCTAGATCAATAGTTTTGATTATGCATTTAGATATACACTACGTATAGTAAACGTAATGTATTTAGAAAAGTTAAAATGTCTTATAGTTAGAACGTGGAAAATATTTTATAATTAATTTAATGACACTTATTTTGTATTATAAATGTTAGTGATTTTTTTATATATATCTTTTGTCAAGCTTCAAATCGTTTGCTTATTTGCTCGCTACCTAAGCTAGGTCCAACTAAAAGAAAATGCCTATTATTTGATTAATTTCCTAATGAAATCGCCTCTCACATTTTTTCTGAAATCAAGAATTGAATCAACCTTCTCGAGTTCTGTAACAACCCTAAAATCCACACAACCTAAAAATCCCAACCAAATAAAATTTTTAATTTATTTATTGTGAAAACCCATTTTTCTTGTGCAAGCATATAGGTTTCATTATGAATTTGGTAAATAAAGGAGTATAGCTTGCATTTTAATTCCATTCACATAGAATAATAGCTTATGCATCACATTTGGGATTTATTGCAATTTATGTTTGTATTTACTCAATACTTAAAATGGATAATATATGTATTTATACACTTAAGAAAAAGAAAAAGAAAAAGAAGAGAGTATAAGGAGAGCAGAACCGGCCCGGCGCCAGCCCAAACCGGCCCAACCGGCCCCGTTTTCTTTTCCTCTCTCCTCGCGCCCACCACACACGTGAGATGGGCCGGCCCACGTTGCGGCCCGGCAACGCGCGCGCGACCGGCACACACGCGCTCGCGCTCGCGCTCGCTGCCAACCCGGGCCCGCATGTCAGCCGCCTTCCCCTTCCACTGTTTCTCTTCCTCACGAAGGCGACGCGCCTGCCGGGGGTGTCACGCGAATGGCGTGACCCCGGACCCACGGCCGACAGCACCACGCCCCGCAGAGTTGTCCCCCCTCCTGTCCCCTCCTTTCTTGGCCGCCAAGCGAGCCCGCGTGCACCCTGAAACCCTAGCTCAAGCGCACGAATGAGCTCCACGTACACCCACCGATACCCATCACCGTCCGCCGCTGTTCCGAGAACCGGCCGCCTATAAATTGGAGCACCCGAGGAGCCCTAGCCCATTCCCACTCGCAGCCGCCACGCTGCGGCTCCACAAGCCACCGCACCCCACCGCATAGCCGAGAGAGAGGGAGAAGGGCGGAGCAGAGGAGGAGGAGCTGCCGGAGCGCCGCCGCCGCGGAGCACGCCGGAGCCGGACACGGAGGAGAAGCCCGAGCTGCGGACGAGGAGCGGCATGGCACTGCGATCACTCTGCACAGCGTCACCTCGTTACTGCACCGCCATCCTAGCTTCACCGACACCACGGTGAGCCATCGCACGCCATATCCGAACCTCGCCCTGCTTTTGCCATGGCGTTCCACCCACGGGACGCGCAGGCACGAGCCTTTACCGGCTCAGAAAGATCACCTGCTCCATGCACCTCATACGATCTCGCCGTGCTACCGGTCATGGCGCTCGGCATCACGAGCGTGTAGGCCGCGGGTTGTTTCCGGCCCCTGAACACTTCGCACAACACGCGCACAAGACCGGCCATCAAACCACTGGACATCGGCTATGGACGTCAGGCCACTTCCGACGGGCATCGCCGTCACACGTGCTCGGAGCACCGCCACCTCGGCGGCGTTCCCGCGCACAAGCCGTGAAACCGTCGACGCGACCCGCTAGCGTGACCACCAACTCACCGACCACCTCGGACAAGCTTAGTTGCGGAAGATCGAACCTCCATAGCCCGGAACACCGAGAGGTGCGTTCTCGAGGAAACGTGATCGCCGCCGACACGTTCCGCCTCGCCTAAAATCCGTTCCGAGTACCCCCGATCGCCTCGCGCTGCGGAGAAAGGCCGACGAGGTTCGCCAAGTCTGCCTCGGAACTGCCGCGTAGATAGCCGAGCCCCGAATCATGTCTGTCGCCTTGGCTACGTGCGCTTCCACCTCGTCGGAGAACCGCCGTATGCCGTGGGAGAGAAGGAGGCCCACGACATATTTCACTAATAGCAGCCAACCCTCGGGAGGGCGGCACCCTCGGCGCCCAAAATTCCGATTCGCCCAAGCCTCCCCGGGAGAGCGGCACCCTCGGCGCCCAAAATTCCGATTCGCCCGAGCCTCCCCGGGAGAGCTCGGGAGAGCGGCACCCTCGGCGCCCAAAATTCCGATTCGCCCGAGCCTCCCCGGGAGAGCTCGGGAGAGCGGCACCCTCGGCGCACCAAATCTCCGATTCGCCCGAGCCTCCCCGGGAGAGCTCGGGAGAGCGGCACCCTCGGCGCCCAAATGTCCGATTCGCCCGAGCCTCCCCGGGAGAGCTCGGGAGAGCGGCACCCTCGGCGCCCCGAATCTCAGATTCGCCCGAGCTACGCCGAGCTACGCCGAGCTCCGCCGAGCCCCGCCGAGCTACGCCGACGCCCCCCGACCTCTGAGAACCACCCCCGACCACTGAGAACCACCCCCGACCAACGTCGAGCTCACCCGACCACCGCTGAGCTACGCCGACGCCCCCCGACCAACGTCGAGCTCGCCCGACCAACCACCGAGCTACGCCGACGCCGGCGACTCTCTGGGAACCAGCATCAAACACCTGGTGGGCGACCATCGGGTCTGTGTTCTGATGAGGCGCCACATGCCGCACTACTGGACCCGCGCGCCACGTGGACCAATCCCAAGCTACCCCTGATTAATCGACCATTTTCCATTTTCAGAAAATAGGATAATCTTCGAAAATTCATAACGTATTCATACGGTGTCCAAAAATTGCGCACCATATATCAAAATTCTCAGAAAAATGAGATCTACAATCTAAGACTATGTTTGTGTGCATTTGGCTCTTTATTTTATTGGATTTTTCTGAAATACTCTATAGGAGTCGCTGACGCGACTATTTCGTGTTCGATTTCAGAGCTGGAGGAGGATCTGACTAAGGAAGACGACCACGAGTACTTTCAGGAGCTAGGAGACGACTACGAAGGTGCCACGTCCCACCAAATCCTTAGATCCTATTTACGCATTGCAAATGACATTGCTGCTATTGCTTTATGATTATGTATGGATTGGTTGCATGATAGTGTATTTGAATTCCCTGCCTTGATAAGACTTTACCCTGCTATCCGCTGCTAGGTTAGCTGCTGCTTAATTTACTGTTACTCTTCCACTACTTTCTACTTGCTATATGCTATGTGGTGGAATTGGGACGGTGTATAACTGATTATAACCACTGGGAGAGAGTGCTGCGTGCGTCTTGGGTGCGTGGTAAGGGTTGATGTCGACCAAGTGGGATGTGAGACAAGCCCATGGGGCAAGTCATGCCGGGGGTGCAACCTGGGCATCCCCAAGCGAGATACCTGTGGCGGGTAAAGTTATTGAGGAGGTTCCGGGTGGGATAGCCTTGGTGGTTTGAAGCCCGTGGACGGAGGTGCTGTGATGGCACGGGGAGAGTATCCCCTAAGTGAAGATGCCTGCTTGGTCAAACCTAGGACGGACTAGTTTCAGGTTCATGGGAATCCTTTTCTACTCACTCGCTTCTGATGGGCGGGAGACGGCTGGTGAAAGCCCATGTTTGGTTTTGGGTAATTGATGAAACCTAGTTTGCTAACGATTGCTCTAAGTGTTTCATGAGAATTGATTAGAAAATGGCAAGATGGAGCAAAGGACCGGGTCGGTGGAGGTCACAAGTGAAGGGCAATGACGGCGTCCATGAAAATGGTGTAAGTCCATCAACAAAGGAGAAAGCCCTATTGACGGCATCCATGCAAATGGTATAAGTCCATCATCATAGGTGTCCACAAGGTCCATCAAGAGATGAGAAGGAAGTTGATAAGAAACCGGGAGCTCAAGACAAAGGTATAACCAATAGGAGCTCTTTTGGTTTTGGTGATCAAGACTCCATAGAGGGAGTGATCACATTTAGGATAGATAGCCGTACTATCAAGAGGGGCGAAATCGTTGATGAAATACGGTTATCAAGTGCCACTAGGTGTTCATGATCATTGCATATGCATATAGATGCTAGTGACACTAACTTGACCCGTGGAAAACTCTTTGAAAAAGGCTAACACTCGTGCACCTAAGTGAGAGACACTTTGGAGTGTTAGTGACTTAAGAAACTGGGTGAAGTTTGAGGGTTAGAGAGGGTTTGGTCCTCTCTTCCTCCTGCCGAGCTTGCGAGGCAGGATTCGGCGAATTTCGGAAACGTTACAATAGAAAAAGTAGCGTCGGACCATTGTCTTCGGTCCGACGACTAACCCCTTCAGCAAGCGTCGGACGCTTGATTTCGGAGCGTCGGACCATTGTCTTCAGGGTCCGACGGTACAGAGCCGCAGCAGGTCGACACGTGGAGAGCAGAGGAGCGTCGGACTCTCGGCGTTAGTCCGACGGTGAGCGTCGGACCATCGTCCGACGGTTTTCAGGGCTCGGGGAGCTCTCTGGAAACGTCGGACGGCCGCGTTCGTTAGTCCGACGGCTCCGTCTGACTGAGTCCGACGGTGGTCGGCTGAGGGCGTCGGACCAGTTGATTTAGTCCGATGTTCGTCCGTCCGACGGTCGTTTTGGCGCGAGGAAATAGCCGTTGTGATCCAACGTTCGACTTCAAACGGCTAGTGACACGTGGCGTTCATCCGAGGCGTCGGACCGTGCGGATTAGTCCGACGCTCTGGCCGTCGGACAGTCCGACGGTGCGCAGTGAACTCTAAACGGCTAGTTCTTTGTGTGTGGCTTATAAATAGTCACTTGGCCGGTTTGAGGAGTAGCTCTTGGCACTCTTAAACATCATAACATACTTGTGAGCCTTCTCACTCCACTCTCACTCATCCTACTTGATTGTAATCATCATTTGGTGAGTTTGGAGAGCATCAAGTGCATTGCATTGATAGAGATCAACTAGAGGCACTTGGTAGTGGTATTTCGCAGCGGTTTCTCTTGTTACTCTTGGAGTTTGCCGACTCCTAGACGGCTTGGAGCTGCGAGGATCGTTGAGGGGAGTTGGTGATTGTCTCCGCCTCCGATCGGTGAAGTTGTGAGGGGTTCTTGAGCCTATCCCCGCGGGAGATCGCGAAAGGCATCTTTAGTGGATTGCTCGTAGCTTGGTGGATCCCCATCTTGTGTTGGTTGTGCGGCACCCTTGAGGAGGGTTTGGCGTGTGATGCCAATTAGCGTGTGAACCTCCAAGTGGGTGTATCGCTACAACGAGGACTAGCTTGCCGGCAAGCAAGTGAACCTCGGTAAAAATCGTGTGTCATCTCTCTACCGAGGATTTCCCTTATAAGTGATTGATTGGTTATATTGGACTTTATATCTTCTCTTCACCGGCGGTATTGAAATCACCTTTACTCTTTACATTTGTGTACTTTTCTCTTGTGTAGCTTGTTAGTTAGTTGCTCACTTAAGAGTAGTGTGAAGTAGTAACATAGCCTTTGAGTGTGAACTAGAGATCATAGTGTAGTATACTTGTCTAGGTGGCTTGCATAGTGTAGTTTAGAGCTAGTGCTTTGCAAAGCTTGCTACTGTTACTAATCGGCTTGTTAAGTGTTGTTTGTAGATTTTTATAGGCTATTCACCCCCCCTCTAGCCATTTAGGACCTTTCAGCTGGACTACTTGGTAGGACGGTGCCACTACTCCTAAGGTTGAGAGGTGATAAGGGTGGGCGGAGACGGTCGATGGGTTCCCGTTCCGTTCTAGATGCGCAGTACCACTGGATGGGTCCGGTACTGTGTCTTCCAGTCTCAGCATAACGGTGTAGGATCCGGAATATCCCAGGGCTGAGTGGTAGGGTGGCATCGACCTAGGCAAGCAAGCACCCGGAATTCTGCCTAGGTGTTTGCGCAACACCTATGATGGCTAATCTTGTGGGTAGTGAAACCTCTGCAGAGTGTACGGTTGATCGATCGATACATATGCCAACTCGTTGGCTATGGACCATTCCTGTGAAGCTTCTACTAGTGTAGTGAGTGTTCTCTTCTCCCCCTGGATGACATTTTTCTGGCAGTGTACCCGTTGTGGTAGTGTGCCGCTGAGATAGGCCCGAGAGGGAGTTGGGCCTGTCGAATGAGAGTGAGGTGTGGGTAAGTGAGATGTGGTGATGGGAAAAGGGATGATGGTGTAATTGGAGATAAAACTTGACTACTTAAACATTGATTTCAGCTGCATAGGAAAACCTCAGCCTATAGATCTGCTTGTATAGCCTTGCATCCACTTTCCACAAAGCAAATGCTGCATAGGTGGGCTCCGTGGCCAGTACATATCGTACTGATAAATTTGCTGTCAGGTGATGAGAATGAGTACGACTTCGAGGAAGATGATGGCGAGGAATAGGGTCACGTGCTACACTCAAGTTGGCCGTGAAGGATGAATCGTTTCCGCATCTTCTAAAGCTTCTCTGAATGTTGATTCCGCCAGTGTGGCGATGTAATAAATGTTTATGTAAGACTTAATTACCGTTGTATGGATCCTGGTGTCAACTGAGATATAGGTAATTTTATGGATTGTCTCAAGCAATCTGTTGAATTATAAATCGAGCATGTGGATTTCCCTTCGCGGAAATTGAGGTCATTTCAAGTTCCTTGGCTGCGATGCCGTATTCAGCACTTCAGCTACCATGTGAAATAACAATAAGCACGGAATGACGGAAGGCAAAAGTACCTGTACCGTTGTAGGTACTGCCGGACGTAACAGTGGCGTACTTGAAATTGCTTGCTACTACATAGCAATGCCGTAAGTATGTTGTTGTCTGACTTTGTGCATGTTCCATGCAAGCATTTCCTAGTTTCTGCGTGCTTGTTTGACCGTGACAGGATGTGCATCGATCCCTGTTCTACTATTTGACTGTCTCTGTATTCGTTGTTTATGGCTTGGGCAGATCCAGGAGAATTTAACGTCCTGACAAATTTTATAAATCTTTAAGTAAAATATAATCGAAACTCAAAAGGAATCTATGTCTCAGCTTGATGACCTCAATAAGTAATGATGTTGTCAGCTTGATTTACAGGTAATGATGTTGTCAGCTTGATTTACCACCGCTCCCAACCGAATTGGTACATGAAAGGCTCGTACGGCCTGCACAATACACAAAGTAGCATGTGTGACTTTTGCTTATAATATAATCGATTCTTAAACATCGTTGACTTAGAAGAAGCTTATATTGCTTGCATGCACTCATATTTGAAATCAGAGGCAATGTTATATCGTCGGTTCAGTTATTGTTTTACACGTTATATTGAGAATGAGATCCTCTGCAATCGATTTATCTATGAGTTTATCACTAGGGATGAAAACGGATCGGATACGAACGGATATCACTGATATCATATTTGTTTTCATATTTTTCGTCGGATTCGGATTTGAATACGGATAGTGTCAGCCATGCCGGATCGGATACGATTGGATGCCGCCATCATAAATATACGATTTGAGTATTCGGATACAGATACGGTCTCAGATATTGAATATCTAGACTCGGATACGGACAGATCTGAACACCTCTAAATGGATTCGGTCGAACGGACGATCGAATAAATATCCGTACCATTTTCATCCCTATTTATCACATATAAGGTGATCGTGATCCACCTATCAGTGTCAGTGACAAACACATCATACGATCGAACTGTAGAGGAACTAACCGATTCTGCTTGCAGCTGCAGCTGCATCACACCCTTGTCTTTCTGTACAACAATAACGACGCAATATACTAGTACTCAAACAAAGCAACTGGTCGTTTTAGCTGGCCACGTGCACGCTCGATCGAGACCAGAAAAAAAAACTTTGGAACGACTTGACCCTGTCACGGACGCCATGACTCGAAGCAAAGAGAAACTTTGGATCGGCTTGCTTCACCTGTTCTCACCACTTGAGACTAGGCATGCCTACTCTAAAGCCTTACGCATCCAAGGTTGTAATCAACACATTTTATTTGTCTAAGCATATCCGCTACGGAATCTTCTTCCTGGTTGTTGCTATTGCTGCAGTCAACACATTTTATTTGTCTATAAGCATATCCCCTCCATCTCACGTGTCCAGCTTGTCCATCTGATCTGAGATTGCAGATTCAGATTCAGAACTACAGGGAAAAAAAAACAGAGTAAGCCCTTTATTATCTATCCTAAATCTCCCCTCCCATTCTACATATTTTCTGTGTAAATAAACTGGTTTCTTTGATTTTTTGTACTACCCATACCAAATTTGTACACTACAAAGAGGTTGTAATGAATAATAGATGGCAAATTTTAGATGGTGCTAAATCTAGCCCAAGGCATCATCACACAATCATGAAGAACGATTTAGCCAAGACAGTTATTGCACAATCATGATCTCAATCTCGATTAATTAATTAGTTAATTATTACAGAAATTTTTGTGTGTCGACAATGCGTGTGGTCCGCCCAAGCTTTGCCAGCAAGGGGACAGAACAACGCAAGGTGCATATGTTCAACCGACCCCTCTTTCTTCTGCTCCTCTTCTTGTTTTCTCTATCCAAAACAATCCAAAAGAAAAAAAAAAGGAAAAAAAGTGCATCATGTGCTCGTGCGTGAACTCTTTCTGAGGAAGGGAAGGAAGGATTAGCAGCAGCATGAGATTGGTTCGTAAAATGCAGATATCTAGATCACATTTCTACAAAGTAGCGTCTAAGGAAAAGACCAACTAATAAGAGGATTGCACGTGACAGTGGTACTGCCTTTGGCGTCCTACTGCAGCAGACCAGATCGGCATGCCCCAGAGACCTTTGAAGAGAAAAAAGAGAAATAGGAGTTTACGTGCTGTGCATGACACCGTCTTCTCAAAAATTCGATGACGAACCACTCATTCTTGGAGCTTCTTCTTGGCCTTTGCAGCCCCTCACGTCTTGATGACAAGAGAAAGACCTCACATACCTTTCTTGTTGCTAGAATACTAGGTAGAACAACTCAAAAAAAAAAAAAAAAAAAAGCTAGGTAGAGTATTCTTTCATAAACCTTATCTTTTGGTTGCCGATACTAATTAGGACAAAATGAGATCTTTATTAATTCAAGTCATGCAGGAATATAAGTTATCTGTCATTCTATCTTAATGAATATGTATGCCCAAATCTTTTGTTGATGCGTCTACACACAGACTCACTATACGAACCTCTACGAGCACCTAAAAAAACAAACAGAATTGAAAAGATTTTAAAATTAACAAAATTACCACAAGCGTCTTGTTGTCCATGAGCACACATTATATATCACTGAAGGGACAATGTCGTTAAGTTCTGAAATGAATTAAAAAAATTATGAGCATCCGTGTTAAGTTGACACATATGAATTTGTAACCGGTGGCTAGCCACCATGGTCTCTAGATTTTTTTCCATTTTTTCCTTGTTTCTTTTCATTTTTTTGTTGACCGTTGTAAAAGGTAAGCCACAATATATCAATTAGAAATTTATGGCACAATATAATTTGCTTTTTCACAATTTATTATTTTAGAATTTAACTATGTTATTTTTTTGTACGCGATGTGTATGTTGATAGCGAGGAATTTGTGTAGTCAACCATTGCAACATGCTTTTTACTGGGAGCTCCAAACTCCGTTTTAGGTGGGCACAATGAGATTTGCCTAGGCTCTAATCAATTGATAGACTGTCTCCAACAATCCTTACCTAAACACAAGACCCAAAAGCTGATATGCGTAGCCTCTACAGTGAAAATGTCTGCGACCCAAAAATTCACGTCTCCAATAGTCGACACAAGTTCTTTTTCTCCTCTCGCGAAGTCACGTAGACACCGCCGCTGCCTCTTACCTTTCTCATCGGAGCTCCCATCGCTAATCTGCCATGGCCGGCCTCTTCTTCCCTTCCTCCTCTCTCAGCAGTAGCAGCAGGGCCAGGAGCAGGGCCAACAGCCCTCTGCTGGACTCGACGGCGAGACAGCGAGGCGCGACGACAGGGTTGGACTCGGGAACGAGACGGCAGGGGGGGAGGGAGGGGGCTCGCCAGCGAGACGGCGGTCAGACCCGCCTACAAGCACTGGCGGCTCCCTGCTGCGGGCTCGCCTCGACGAGCCGGTCACCTTTCGTCACAACGGAACACGCCTCGCGACGATAGAGGCCTCGCCCCGCGTGCCGCCACAGAACCCGCCTCGTGCCGCCGCGGGCTTGCATCTCGTGTCGCCGTTCCCGCTATGGACCCGCCAAGTGCCGTTGCGGGCTTGCCTCATCGCCTACGGGCCTACCACCACCGTCGCCGGAAACTGCGTTGTCGAGAGAGAAAGGACACGTCTTTGTATCCCGGCTCTGCAGCTACGCAAAATAGATGCTTGGTTTGCGCCATGTGTCGGAGATCGATTTTGGTAGGCAAAACTATTGTGCACGACCGATTTTGCGTTTGCGTCTCCCTTTACCTCTTCTGTTGGAGATAGCGTTAGGTCCGCTATTATGCATAGTGATTTATCCAATTTTAAAATCTACCCGCTTAGTTTTTCGAAGGTAGGTAGAATTTGCATACATGTGTTTATAAGGACGTGCGTTGCGAACGTTTGCATCCATGCCATGTATAGTTCGCAAACAAAAAACATACCCACATCTTAATTACTCCCTCCGTCTCTAAGAAAAGAGTCAGTTTTTTCTCAATAAATAACTTTGACCAAATATATATTAAAATATATTAATATTTATGATACATAATTAGGATTATTAGAAAGATTTTTGAATCTAGTTTTTAAATAAATTTATTAAGAGATATAAATATTACACATATTTTCTATAAATCGAATTAAACTTATGGCACACACATCAACAACGGCTCTTTTGAAGGGACATAGGAGTATGTTGGAAGAAAAGAATTTCTAGTGTGGTCCTGTGGACATCCTACCGAGGCTACCTACATCAATTATCAATAAACCAGGGGCCATAACGGAAAAAAAATGCTCAAACTAAAATCCAACCAACCAACAAGCTCGTTTCCCCACTCCACCTCTTATTTTTCCGATCACATACCGTGTATACGTACAATCCCAAATTTCCGTTCACGTATAATCACCGTTTCTCCCTCTCCTCAAAATAGTCCCAGCCCAGGAAGATCACACACGAGGAGGAGCGGCGGAGCCCCGGAGCCGGAGGCATATTCCCGTCCTGGAGATCCCGTCCCGGACCCTCCCCTGATAAACACAGCGTGCCCTCCTCCCTATCGGAGCCTACAGCGACGCAGAGATAGGTAGAGAGAGCCGGGGCGAAGAGCCAAAGATGCGTTCTTGAGGAGCCTGTGCAGGGGAGGTCCAATCCAGAGGCCGCCATTCCTTTCCTTCCCCCCAACCTCTGCAGGCTCTTCAGATCCAGCAATCCGGGTTATTTATTTTTGCTGGTAAGGGTGCCCCATCTTGATTGCTCCTGATCATGTTTCGCGGGGATCTTTTGTGTTGCTGCGAGCGGTCAAAACCAAATCTTTCTTCTTGGGGAGCGATGGCTGGATGCCTCCAGCCTCTAGTTTGTTTGCAGCGTGCTGGAGTGCTATTACCGGCTATTTTTTGTCTCGGGGATTTGTGCGGATTTGTTCAGTTAGTCCTGGGAAGGATCGTGCAGTTTGTATCGTATTGTTGTCTATGGGAAATTGATGGTTGAGTTCTGAATTGATATTAATCATACTTTATTAATTTGAAGTAGTATTCGTTAGACATTCTTCCTTTTGTTAATGTCATGCCATGTATGTAACTATGTATTGTTAATAAAGTGCGTATATGTAGCTAGCATTTGGTTGGGGCCATTTTACAAGCATGTCTTTCGTTTCTGTTCTGATTTCTGTCTTTGTTTTTTTTTTTTTTTCTGTTACCGACTTGACTTCCAGGTTCGATGATATATACTAAGAAATGTTACTAGTATAATGTTCGCCTGTGCAGTTCCGTGGTCGACATTATAATGGATGAGCTAGTTTATCATTCACATCAGTGCTAGATATGATTCCTTTTCCCTGAAATAAGTACATGTGGGCGTCAAGGGAAAGTTCTATTTCTCTATCCAAGTTGGGTGCATCTTTATTAGTTTGCTGTGGTAGGTCACATGTTGATTGAAAATATAGAATTGCATAAGATGCATACTCCAAAGACTTGAATGCGAAGGTGTTTACCTCCTGTTTAATGTTAGGCTTATTATAAAAAATGTCATTCACTGATAATTTTTCCATGTTGCAAATTGATTCTAAAACTTGATGTCCATTCTCAAATGGAACCATATCAATTTTTTATTCTGTATGATTGATTGTTTTTACATTTCTTTTAAACTAGTTCATTTTCAATTTATCACGCATATAATTCAGAGCAGTCATTATTTTAATGATATTGTAATTTCCTGCATTGTATCGTTTACTACATCCATTTTACTCATCATGCAGGTTGATATATACTCTATAATGGTTCTCTACTTAGCATCAAGTCTTGACATGGCAATGGCCTCGTAGCTCACGGCTCTCTAATAAGAATAATTTTACTCAAAATGAAGCTATAGCATCATGCTATCTTAGATTATCTGGATAGTTTTAGGATAACGACACTATCTTAGATAATGGAGATGATGTCTACTTAAGCATTTCTCCCGGTAGATATACAATTGTAATTACTCTAGACCTGTACTTCTACTTCTATGAAGAACAACATCAGCTGTAACATTAGTAGTAAGAAACAGTTCAGATAGTGCGAAGAAGTTCAGCAGTTGGCCTGCTCTTTCAGGTACTATCACATTTAGGGAAAAATGATTTCTAATGTTATTTTGATGGAGTCCTTATTTGCCTCAATAATCATGTAGATACTGTGTGTGTTCCAGAAATTTCATGGGGACTTCGATACCTCCACCAGGCACATCAAAGCAATCAGCTGTCTGCAAACCTTCTCCTGGAAGCTCTCTTAAGGATCTGTGCCTTGTTTCCAAACAAGGGTCAATACCTGAAGTAGAATCTGCTTTGGCCTTGTTGAAAAAGAGTGGTGGGAACATTGATGGTAGAAATGCGTTTGGCCTTAGTGCTCTCCACCTTGCAACATGGAGAAATCATCTACCCATCGTGAGGAGACTGCTAGATGCTGGCGCTGATCCAGATGCAAGGGTATGCACTATACCTTTTAGGGTGCTTCCGCTGTTTATCTTTGCTTTGACCATTATTTTCATTTAGTTATAATCCTAGCTGTATCAAACCACTACAACAATAACAAAAAAAAGACTAAAATGTGGTTTTGTACAGAACACATGCTGATAAATTCATTTTGATTGTCAATTTTTTCTTTAGTTTGGTGCTTTCTTGATTTTTGCTTAGTGACCTTTTGGTTTTGTCTGTGAATTATCACTAAAATTTCCACTGTTGCAGGATGGAGAATCTGGCTGGAGTAGCCTGCATAGAGCGCTTCATTTTGGTCACCTGTGTATTGCTGGTGTTCTTCTACAGTCTGGTGCTTCCCTCACTTTGGAGGACACTAAGGGCCGTACACCTGTTGACCTTCTCTCCTGTCCAGTATCACAGGCCAATGGAGATTTTCCGGATGCAGGTAGCTTTCTTCTATCCGAGGAACTGGCTCACTTATACTCTATATTTAGTCTGATCCCCTCTTGGCAATTTGGCTTGCTTTATCGAAGTTTTTATTTTATTTATTTTTTCATTTTAGTTGCAACGGAAGTCTTCAGTTGGGGAAGTGGGACAAATTATCAGCTGGGAACTGGCAATGCCCACATACAAAAACTACCATGCAAAGTAGAAACCTTGCATGGATCATATATCAAAACAGTTGCTGCATCGAAGTTCCATAGTGTAGCAGTTAGTTCTAATGGTGAACTATACACATGGGGATTTGGTCGAGGTGGTCGTCTTGGTCATCCAGATATTCACAGGTGAGCAATTGCATGATGTTAAAACGTGTTGTTTCTTATCAGACCAGAAAATTGTTTCCTCACCACTTTCACAGAAACATGTTGCTTAGGATAAGATTTAGTCAAACCCTAAAAACTACAAACAGCAATGGATTTTAAATTGTTTACTTTGAAAATGTGTAAGTTATTTGTGTAGGGCTGCATTGAAAAATACTTGCAAAATTTCATAAAATTAAAGAATTCTGAGAATATACTTAGAAAAAAGTAGTGGTCAAAGAAATGCATCGAAGACTTGAAGTTGTTCAAAGTCAAATGTGATTAGTATTAATGAAGACTAAATTGGCTTAATTGTAAGCCAAAGTAATTGAGCAGTAATGTCCCTTTTCCTGTGTAAATTTTTCCTCATTGTTGAGTAAGTTTATGTGACCTGTCATTCTGTTACAGTGGCCAGACAACTGCTGTGATTACCCCTCGCCGAGTGACAGTAGGATTAGGCCGTAAACGAGTTAATGTTGTGGCTGCAGCCAAACATCATACTGTGATTGCTACAGAGACTGGGGAATTGTTTACCTGGGGATCAAATAGAGGTACGCTGTGGTGCATTTTAAATGCATTTTTAGGCAACATGAACCTTGGGATGTCCTTTTTGTCCTTACTAATATTATTTGCCCTTATAGTCTGTAACAAAATCCTCTGAACGATGCAGAGGGTCAGCTTGGTTACCCTTCTGTTGATACCCAACCAACACCAAGGCGTGTTAGTTCGCTCAAGCAAAGGATAATTTCTGTAGCTGCTGCAAACAAGCACTCTGCTGCAGTTGCTGATACTGGAGAAGTATTCACCTGGGGTTGCAATAAGGAGGGCCAGCTAGGATACGGCACTTCAAACTCAGCATCAAATTGTATCCCAAGAATGGTGGAGTACTTGAAAGGAAAAGTATTTAAAGGTGTATCTGCAGCAAAATATCATACAATAGTGTTAGGAGTTGATGGAGAGGTAAGTTGGTATTCTTTGGAGCTTGATTTTTACATGTTGTTCTTGCATTATGAGTATTCAACAGATCTATTGATTTAATCCTTTTTTTGTCAGGTGTTCACTTGGGGCCATCGCCTCGTCACCCCACGGCGTGTCGTAGTAGCTCGATGCCTTAAGAAGGGTGGGAATACAAATCTGAAGTTTCATCGTATGGAACGGCTTCAAGTGATTTCAGTGGCTGCTGGAACAACACACAGCACTGCTTTAACAGCTGATGGTGCTCTTTTCTACTGGGCTTCATCAGATCCTGATCTAAAATGCCAGCAGGTTTGGTTTCTTACCTGCTGAGGTCTTAATTGGTATAGCAGTAATTTGTTCATGTTTGCATAAAATCATCTCTCTACAGATATTTTCAATGTGTGGAAGGAATATTGTGAATATCTCGGCTGGAAAGTACTGGACCGCTGTGGCTACATCAACTGGTGATGTTTTCATGTGGGATGCAAAGAAACGTAAGGACGAAACGCCAATTTTCACTCGGGTCCATGGTGTTAAGCGAGCAACATCTGTTTGTGTTGGTGAAACACACATGCTTGTGCTCTCAAGTATATACCATCCTGAGTATCCACCCAAACCTAAATGCCAAGGCATAAAATCCATGTTAGAATGGAATAGTGGAACAGAAGAGTTGGATGAAGATATCCTGTTTAATGATGTTCAGCCCAACAGTGTTTTATCAGGAAGCTGCGGTGAAATGACCAAAGGCGTGCCTAGCTTGAAAAGCCTCTGTGAGAAGGTTGCGATTGAGTATTTATTGGAGCCAAAAAACGCAATACAACTTCTTGAAGTTGCTGATTCCTTGGAAGCCAAGGAGCTCAAGAAGCATTGTGAGGTAATGGGCATAGATTTATAATGCACTGTTGTGCAGCAGCTTACAAGCACTAATCCTTCTGTTAATATATGTTTTGTGTTTATCTTTCTTCAGTGCAACCATTGCTTGTGAAATTCCATATAGATGTAGATGTTGCTGAGACTCTGTTTTGAATATCCTGCAGGATTTAGCTATTCGCAACCTCGATTACATTTTCACAGTGGGAACTCCTTCAATTATGAATGCTTCTCCTGAAATTCTTGTGAACTTAGAGAAATTGCTAGATGAGAAATCCTCAGAGCCTTGGAGTCAGCGCCGTCTT
Source organism: Eremochloa ophiuroides (assembly GCA_038502445.1). Taxonomy (NCBI): domain Eukaryota; kingdom Viridiplantae; phylum Streptophyta; class Magnoliopsida; order Poales; family Poaceae; genus Eremochloa; species Eremochloa ophiuroides. Next base: position 69,174,497 of record JAHLJS010000008.1, on the reverse strand, counting down.
CCCACAATGACAGCTACCTATCCTGCTGTCATTGACAGTGATGTAGAGGAAGATGAAGCAAGAGAATTTTCTAAGCCCCGTAAATGTGGGAAATCTGCATTAACGCCATCTGCAATGTCAAGTCATGACAACTTCCTTCAGAAAGACTGCACTGCTGAACAAGCTGTCTCTAAGCAGATCAGAGCACTTCGCAAGAAGCTGCAACAAATTGAGATTCTTGAGGCTAAACAACTTGCAGGTCATCAGCTTGACAATCAGCAGCTAGCGAAGCTTGAGTCTAGGGCTGCCCTTGAAGGTGAACTTGCTGAACTTGGTGTTCCCTTAGAAGCATACTCAACTTCCTCTGCTTGTTCAGCAGAAGGTAGGACAAACAGAAAACCTGAGGTTTCTAAGAAAACGAAGAAAAAGAACAACCAGGCAACACAGACTCCGTCAGTGAAAAGCGAACCTGGGCAACAAATCCCCATTACGGATCTTCAAGAAGTTTTACCAGTCAATATGTCTGCTGAAAAGGTTAGATTCTGTCGTATTTGCACTCATCCAATGACTCCCTCCCCCACTTGTTCTTTTAGCACCTGTTTTGTTCTTTACTTGCATGGAAGGCCAACTATTTTCTCCCTATGTGGAATCTGTACCTTTTTAGCTTTGATTACACATTTACACTACACTTTGCAAGATCCACAATGATTTGAGTTTCTATTCTGCTACTTGGATTCATTTGGCTATGTTCAGAAAGCATGGTTGCTGATAAAACTGTATCTACATTGAAGCAGGAGGCGTATGCTGCTGATCCAATCAAACATATGGAGTCTGTCTCTTTCAGCAACACGAAAGACATTGCTTCTCCATTGGAGAAGAAACCTTCCCAACCAACTTCATCGAAAAAGAAGAATAGGAAAGGTGGCTTGTCGTTGTTTCTGAGTGGTGCTCTCGATGACACCCCAAAACCAAGCGTCCCTGTCCCTGTTGTGCCTGTCACACCAAAGCCTGAAGGACCTGCCTGGGGTGGTGCAAAGATAACTAAGGGACCTGCTTCCCTTCGAGATATCCAAAGCGAGCAGAGTAAAATAAATGAGCCCACATCGGCCAAGGCAAAAGACCGCTATGAGAACTCGCCTGATAGTGCTGGGCGTGTGCGACTTTCTTCATTCATTCCAGATGCACGTTCAAGCCCAATAGCTGTTACACCAGCTCGTTCGGTGCCTTCTTCTGAAGGTGACAAGGGCACGCCACCATGGTCATCTTCTGGTACCTCACCCAATGTATCACGGCCTTCGCTCAGGGACATACAGATGCAACAGGTAGTGTTTTCATTTTCATCCAGGACCTATTAATTTTTTCACCCCTTACGAACACTCATCTAGCAATTGATTTTTGATCAGGAGAAGCGGCACCATGGCATCTCCCACAGCCCGAAAACCCGGACGTCAGGCTTTTCTATACCACCCCATGGTGGATCACCAGAGGGTGGTGGCGTGAAGGACAACGTACCCAACCGCTGGTTCAGGCCAGAGACGGACACCCCGTCCTCCATCCGCTCTATCCAGATCGAGGAGCAGGCTATGAAAGACTTCAAGCGCTTCTACAGCAGCGTGAGGATCGTCAAGCCACAGGTCTAGTGACGGCTGGGGCGGCGGCCTCTTGGAAGAGTTACTGGTTCATTGTACATTCAAGTGTACAGCTGGTTTCGTTCACCATAGGTTCCTTTAGCTGAATAATAAGCACCCTTTGCTTCCTTTTTCGCAGTGGTGATCTCAATTAGTTATAACTGAAGGATGTATAGGCCATGTGAGATCACCCGGCTTGGCTTAACACTTTTGCTTGAGCCAATGGTTTTTTTCCCACCAAATATCTTTGGTTGTTGCAGGCTGAGGTCATAAACTGTGGTCCATCTGCACCCAGGCACCCTACATTTCAATTTCAGAAAGAATCTCACTTTGGGGTTAGCCCAATGCGTCTCTGTTCTCTGTTTAACTGGTTGCTGTGAGAATTTGGTTGATAGCGGCATAGTTATGCATAGTTGCTCAATGCTTATCTGCTTGACCAATTGGTTTAATTAAGATCCGATATATGTGCAAGTTGTTTGTGCCTGTCTCAAAAGTCAAAACATATCTTCTATTAGGTCGTTCGCAAATTGTTTTTTTGCTTGTAAGAGTTTTGTAAATTTTGTTCCAATATGATATTTTGCCGACTCCTAAATTTGACTTGCTAAATATCTAAAATTTGGTCCCACCAACTAATTTCTGCGCGTGTTCGGCTGCATCATCCTTGACCTGGACCGTCAGGGTGCAACGTCGGCGAGCAGCTCGCTGAGAAGGGAGGGGCAACTGGTCGGCTTCGGCAGGTGCTGAAACTCATCACTATCCATGGTCGCCTTTACTCCTTTAGATTGCCTGGAGACTTGAGAAAGTCGAAGCACGCCGAGCCCTTTGGAGCCATGCCATGCCAGTGTTAATGCAGTCGCCAAAGGCTGTCCTCGCAGAGAAGCTTCAGCCTCTCCAAGCCGAACCTATCCGCCGCCACAAGCAGATGCTGAGCCATGGCCGTCGCGTCGTCGCCGCTGTCCATCTCCGGCAGCGAGTCTGTCTAGACGAGGTGCAGCATGGCCATGAACACTCTCGGCTCCATGTACGTGGCTCGTGGCCCCCTCCATAATCGGGCCAAACAGCTGTGCCATGAACACGGCGGCGAGCACGAGCCGGTGCGCGTCGACGGTCACTCAGCTACTGGCTCAGCTCCGGGCCAGGCGACTTCCTGCTCTCCTCTAGGAGCTGCCCAAAGCCGATCACGGCGGTGGTGCCCATGAAGCCGCTGCAGTTCGCCACCATGAAGAAAGTCAGCTGCCTGCCCAATGCACAAAGAGGAGGTGCAGATTTGCCAAATTCCTAAAGATGGGGAATAGAGATGACAAACTTTTTAGAGATGAGTTTTTTAGTTTTTCAAAAAAAAAAAAAAAGAAGAAGAAGGATGAGATGCTAACTGTTGGAGATGCTTGGCTCCAAAAAATTAAAGGAGAAAAACGTCGCACTAAAATTGTAATTCTGAAAACAGTAAATTTCAGCGACTTATCAGTCATTAGCGAATGCGTCAATATCGCAGATTAACCGCTGTCATTAAAGCATATACCAGGTTCAGTGCACATATGGCACGCAAAACACAGAAAATACTTCTTGAGTACGTTGCTAGGGTGCACGGCACGATTCAGTACAAGTGGCCTGACCACGATGGCGAATACATCCATAAATATTCTTGCGCCAGGTTAAAAACTGACGGGCGTTGTCTCAAGTCTCTGAAAGCATCACTAAACATGTAGTAGCAGCATATATACACACACCGCCGGCCGCATAAGTACACAATTTAAAAACAAGATATGCTGCTCTCTCGGCGCATGCGTTTGCCTCTGGACGAGGCGCCAAACCATCATATCCTTAGGCCGCCTCTGCGAAGCCAACCCTCAGCTTGCCGTAGTCGAAGACGGTGTGGTAGACTCCCATGAAAACATCAGCCCAAGATCCTGCAATTGCAAATAGTCCAAATGTTACTGCGCAAAGATTAAGAACCGTGCAAGACAGGACCAGGAGCTTAGCAACCATGCAAGACAGGAGCAGGAACTTAGCGGTGCATAGTTTACCAGAGAGGGCCACGAGGTGGTGGGATATCCATAGCTGTGAATCCACTGATGCACTGGGCAGCTTGTCCTTCACCAACCTTCAGAATGTACTGCATAACCAAAGAGAAGAGGTCAAGTTCAAATACTGCAACGAGATGCCACAGCAGCTGAGTGTGATTATGGAGAAGGGATCACACCTGCTCTGGTTTTAGCTTGAACTGCTTGCCTCCAATGGTGAACTCAATGTCAGGCATGGACGCAAGACTGGCACAGTCCACAGCTGATTCTCCCATGGGACTAGGAAGACGCTCGCAAAGCTGTCACACCGAAACAGTTAAGCAAAGTAGAGTATCGAGTGGTACAGAAACGCCCTGTGCTCAAAGTCAGCTAAGCTCACCTGATTAATGTAGTTCAGGATGAGTTCCTGTGTCTTGTTCTGGGCAAGTTGGTTCTGCATCCATACCACAGCCATCTCACAAGCACTGCACATTGGGTCACTCTTGAGACCACCATTTGATTTCCCAGCTTCATCATCCACCACGCTCCGAATTCCAGCACTGTGTTTGCATAGCATATAACAGAAGAAATGAGCTACAATGACGCCATAATATAAGACAGGATCCCCAGACAAGCTATGTGACAGCAACATCAAACAGTTTGTAACTATAGAGATTGTTTACAGTCCTCACCTAACCCCATGAGTGCCATCAAAAGTGCACAGACCAATCTGAGAACAAATCTTAGCTGGTTTCGTCTGCAAAATAACCCAATAGCAAGTTGAGTTACCTCAGAGTTCCAAAAGCAATTGAACAAAACAGCAACCAGAAAAGCCTTAGTTTGGACTATACAAACCTCAGCCAACAAAAGATCTAGGATCTGTTGTCCATATTGAGAAACAACAGTCTTGCACTCCTGGCTGACTACACCAGCAGCACCAATCTTTTCATTGATTTCAGTAATTATGGCCTGCATCGATCATATCAACTTGTAAGCACCAGAGCAACACATGGTGGCAACAGAAAATACAGAAAGCAGGGAATGATGATCAGACTCAGATCACCACCTAAACATTTTATGCGAGCACCACAGGATTGAACACAGAAAGCAGGAAAAGGAGTGATGATCAAAGATTCAGATCACCACCTAGGCAAAAATCAAGAGTAGAGTGCACCAAATACAGCAAGTGCTGTTTTCTCACAATTAAGCTCCACAATTACAAGTTTTCACATTTCTGAAATCAGGTCCTGTAAACAAAACAAAGGCTAAAGTGCCCAGGAGGCAACCCAGTACATCTAGGTGAGTCTAATTTCCAAACCATTTTAGCTATCAAATTATTAAGCACCTGACTATCGATTTGTCAACACTCAATAAGGGCGTGGTATGATCGTAAAGTAATATAAGTAGCAAGGCGGCCATTTTTAGGCCGATATGATAACATCAACTACATTTTCCATTCAACAAGGACCAGGGTCATTTATACAAAGGTTTTATTGTTTATATGTAAAATATCACCAAACACATAAAAACTAAGCAGCTGCTTCAATTGCAAAATGGTGAATCCCATCATGGTTATGCAGGTAAAAAAACACAAAGCTCAAAACTTACTGTGGGGCCAGCAAGCAAGGAAGTTCCAGAATCTGCGATTGCTGCACAACCGCCAGCACAAAACCCTGATAATGATACATGTCACATTTAGTTATATTTCTCATTAACATGAGATTAGAATAATAACGAAGAGAGAAACAATTGCAGTACCAGTGGACTGTCCATCAACGAGGACATCGCCCATGTTAAACTACATCAACAAACTGTACACTTTAAACCAAGATATACATTCAAAAAAAAAGTTATTAGATAATACAAGAAACAAAAACCAACCTGCCAGTATCCTTTCTGAGTGACTGGGACATACGTGTGATCACCCTTGTAGTGGCTAGAATCCATTCCACCAAACACAATTTCACCACCTTCTCCTTCATCAGCATGTCGGTTAAACCAGAAAGAGAAAACAGGGTCACTGATGAGACCTTGTTCTACCATGTTATACCTGCAATTTGTTTGTTATTATTAAAACCAGATGCGCGAAGTAAATCACATTCCACATTTCCCAAACTATAAACCAATATGTAACGTATTACAATTTACAATACCATAATCACATATCTTACTATTCTAGATACATCAAAATCTAACTAAGCAATCATTAAGCATCACAGAAAAACTGGGAACAAGAACTCCTAATGCAGAAAGATGACCTTTCATTTTACACAATGATAACCAGGAAATCTATGTAGCAATGCTGCCATTAATGTAGAT